>PVIJ01010658.1:0-59015 GCA_004024925.1 Scalopus aquaticus | reverse complement strand
CCCCACCCCTGCTCCCCGGCACACCCCTCCGTCCCTAACCACCGCACCTCCCCTCCTGGCTTCTCCCCATCAGTGCTTAAGTAAGCTCAGTTGCTCTCATCTTGCAAAGTAAAATAAAAAGCCTCCTGGGCCTCATACCCCTCTCGAGCTACTGCCTTACCTCACTTCTCCCCTTCTCAGCCAACTTTTTTTTTTAAAGATTTTATTTATTTATGCATACAAACTGGGGTACAGGCCAGAGGCGTGGGGTGGCGAGAGGGTTCACCAGAGACAGTGGGGAGCACAGGTAGATCGAAGGAAATACGCTGCTGAGGGGAGCAGCAGGCGAGGCAGGAGAGGTCTGCCGCCCCATGTGGGAATCGCCCAGCCGGGCTTCGAACTCGTGTGCTGCTGCCGACAGCTCCACAGCGCAGCGCTTAACCGCTGCGCCACCAGGGAGGCCCTCAGCCAACTTCTTATAAGAATTGCCTATAAAGTCCCAGCAGCAGACAAGAGAGATCCAGGCTTTGAGGGCAGGTGCAGGTTTGGGGGGATTCCGTTCAGCAGGAGGAGGAAGAGTCAGTGGGTGGCACCAAAATTGGATAAAGAAAGGAGGAAAGTGGGAGTTCTTGTGGGTTCACTGCCTGTTTCATAACCTTACCTAAAATTGATTCCAGTCTTTCCCAGCAATTAATAAGCCGTGTTGGGTTTGGGCACCTGCTCAGAGTATCCCGTCTGGTGCCGTGGGGGATAAACCAGGTACCTACCGCGTCAGTACCTTTGTTTGCAGCCTCACCTGGGAGGCGGACACGCTCTGAATGAAGGTACCCACAAGGGGCAGTGAGCGGTCAGGGCGAGAGGGCGGCCCGGACAGACCAGCCATCAGCATCATCTGGGAATTCGCTAGCAGTGCAGGATCTCAGGCCGGCCCGAGCTAGAGGCAGGAAGTCTGGCGTTCCCAGCAATCCCTGTTTGAAGACGCCTCCAGGTGATTCTGACACGGGCTCGAGTTTGAGCATCGTGGATGTCGCCAGCCGGACGACTGGGGGCGGGTTCCGGCCAGCGGGGGCTCTGACCGGTGAGATGGAGCAAAGGGTAGAGGGTGAACCGGGAAGGGGGAATGGCCCGGACAGCTTGGAATGGTGAGCTCCAGGAGGGGTGGCAGGAGAGGGCACGGAGGGGGAGGGCGGCCAGGATAAAGGGGAGGTCCTTTGGGAGCAGGCGGGGGTGGGGCCAGGAATCCTCACCAACTACCCAGCGGGAAGCAGGCACCTCAAGGCCTGGCTCTCTGGAGAGCGCTCCCCCTGCCACCCGCCTTTCTTTCTCACCGTTGCCTGCATGGGCGCTCTCAAAGGGAGCCTCAGCCCTCTGCTTTGATCTTGGGTGCTCTGTCCGGAGGGTGTTTCTTTCCCTGCCTGCCCCAATAGTCCCTCCTCCTTCCTCCTCCAAATTCACCCCCTCGCTCACGCTGCAGAGGAGAAGTTATAAACCACTCTTGGAAAAACCGTCCCCAGAGAAACACATGCTCTGAACACGTTCCTAGTCAAAGCACCGGGGAGCAGCACCCGCCTCTCGGGTTCCCGTAGCGTGAATCAGAGGCTGGGGGTGGCGTCTGGAGCCTCCAGAGTTACGTTACAGGGACCCTGCGTGAGGCTGGTGCTGATGGAAGCGCCCTCCTTGGGAAGTCCCGCCATAGCCCAGAGGGATGCTTGGTGGTGGCGGTGGGGGTGTTTTCTATTGGGATCCCTCAAGGTGGTGTCTCCAAAGACACCTCTGCTGTTTAGGGCGCCTGTTCCCGGAGAGGCAGCTGGATGTGGGCCGTGCAAGGGGTGCTGTGTGCACGAGAAGGGACTTTTTTCTCATGAAGCGTCTCATCAGAAGACCAAGGTTGTAAGCTTTGGCTCCGGTGTGGCCAGCCTGGCGGTTTTGTCTGATGTTTCGCTCCTCTCGGTTGCCCCATTTGCAAAAGAGGGCTAATAAGACCAACTGACAGCGTCACTATGAGAACCCAATGAGAGGTAAACATGCATTATAAATTCTATTATCCCATACAGCCCCCGTCTCCGTGGTGCTGTCTTAATTGGTCTCTGTTCCTCCGTCCTCTCCTTACTCCCTGTCCAATGCTGTGAACTGATTTTCTCCCGGTTTTACCATGTGGCAGGGTACTACTCAGGATATTAGTGAATATTTCCCCCTTCATCTTCTGGACATTGCTCTCAGCTTTCAGCCACCAGGTGGTAGAGGGACAAGCCAGCCTTTCCGCCCCGCAGACCTCAGTCCTGAGGAGGTGGGGTCCTTGGGGGTGGAGATGTCCCAGGGGCACCGTCTTGGGGGGGTGACAGCTGCCATGACAGCCTCTTGCCCATGCTTGCTAAGCCCCACCTGGCTCGGGCTGGTCCCCACCCCCACCCCCGCCTCCTGGGGGCTCTGGCCCAGCCTTGTAGCGTTGTTAATTCTCACCACAGTGTGAACAGGGTCTTGAAATAAAGTTCTCTTAGTTTTTGCATAGTTTAGTTTAAGATTTGACATTTAAAAAGTTGCTGTGGGCCATGCTGCAGCCTTAATCAAAGGCCTCGGTGACCCCTTATTGTCCCCAAACTCACTTCCTCCTGCGCCTCAGTCCTGGGGCTCTCCCAGCTCTGCCTGGCGTCTCCATCTTTGCCAGCTAGTCAGATCCCCATCTCTTCCTCCTGCCCACACCTGGACTCTGAGCTCCACTGGGCTTTTCCCACTTCTGCTGGTTCCCCCCACTGCACCCCACAGCGCCCTCAACTGTCTCCACACTGCCTCTGTTGCTGTGGGTCCTGATGCTGCTAGTGGCGCCATGAGAAATGTACCTTTAGGAGCAGAAAACTGGGAGTCATTCCCATCCTTGAGCCCGCCCCCTTCCTGGTCCCCCAATTTGTCACATGCCACAGACACTGCTGCCTAAGCACTTTGGACCCGCCCTCTTCCTCTGCGTCCCATCACACCGCTTAGCTCTGGATGGCTTGCCTCTGTTCCAGCGCTGAGCCTTCCCTCACGATGGCCCTCCAGAGTGCCCTGCCCCGAGCCCCCCGGCCTCGCGCACACGTAGGAGTGGGGGCAGGAGGTACAGGAGCAGGTGTTAAGACTCTGGAGACAGGCGGTCCTCTCTCTGCTCCTTCCTGCGTGAGTGACCACAGCCGCGGCCGCACGTCTCTCTGAAGGTGGCAAAGGTTATCGTGAGCCTGAGGTTTACAAAGCACAGCCTCCCCTAAACCCCGGGAGACACTGTCACCATTATTTTTCTAAAATGCACGTGCGATATGTCCTTTTCCGAGATCCTTCGCTCACTCTCAGTCCTCTGGGTAAGTCCAGATGCCACAGGGTCCGCCCAGGCCTTGCTGGGCCAATCTCTGCCCATCTAGCTGCCGTACTGGCCAACACGCTTCAGGGGCCTCGGCACACAGGTCTCCGGTGTGCTCGGAACCAGCCTTTGCACTCGCCGTTCCTCGCTGCTGCCGTGTCTCTGGCTCCGTCTTCTCCCACGGAAACCCACCTATTGCTGGAGAGACTGACGCCCTCTGTGTGGGGCTGCACACACTGTCACGCTGTGTGCACTTGTTCTCTTTATGTCCCCCCCATTAGACTACAGACTGCGCGAGGGAAGGAAGGATGGCTCATTCATCACCCAGGCACGGAATAGATGTTCCTCCAAAGGTTTGTTGAGTGCATGGATGGATAAGAAAACCAGAGCCGTGCTCCTCTCTGCCAGGGGCGTCCCCCTCTGTCTCCCACCTGCTGGGTGTCGTGCCACCCGCTGGCCTCATACGGCTCAGTTACACCAAGGCTTCAGATCCAGTCCAGGCCCGCGTGCTCTGGGCCACCGCAGGCTGCTTGACTAGACACCGCCGTCACGCAGCGCCAGGCAGGTCTCGGGCCTGATCACGTTTGCCCCGGGCCGGACTGTTCTCGCACGCACGACTGGCTGCCGCCAAGGGACAGGTTCCCTGCGGCCATGTCGCTCCCGCACCCTTTTCCTTCATGGCCTCCGCACAGTAGGTCCTCAGGAGCGAGCGGGCAAATGGAGGCCCAAGGATGAACTGTGCATGGCTGTCTCCCGTGTCTCACCTCGCAGCGGTGCCTCATGCATCCACTTTGGGGTGTATTCCTAGATGACCTTGGCTTTCTTATCTGATGTCTTCTCCATGCAGATGATAAGCCCAAGCGTGAAGGCTGTCTGTGCTGCTTGTTTCCCACAGCCCTGATTGCAGTCGGGAAGTAGTAGAAAGTACCTAAGGACTGACTTCCTTCCCTCCTTCCTTCCTTCCTCCTTCTCTCCCTCCCTCCCTCCCTCCCTCCCTTCCTCTCTTTCTTCATACAAGCTGGGGTGCAGGCCAGAGGTGCAGGGCGGTGAGAGGGTTCACCAGAGACAGAGTGGGGAGCAGCACAGGCGGATCTACTGAAATATACAGCTGAGGGGAGCAGCAGGGAGACAGGAGAGGTCTGCTGCGCCATGTGGGAATCCCCCCAGCTGGGCATTGAACTTGTGCTACAGCTGCTGACAGCTCCACAGTGCTGCGCTTAACCCATTGCACCACCAGGGAGGCTCAACCTAAGGCCTTCTTGAGGAAATGAAGCTGCCCTGCTGACGAGGCGTGGAAGTAATAAACTGTACAGGGGAAGAAATCGCTCTGGTGGCTTGCAAGCTCTGCTCCATATCTGTGCTTCTTCATGTCACTGCTTCTCTCCGGCCCATTCCTGTTCCAGTCTGTTCTCTCGCCCACAGCAGAACATTACAACCAGCTAAGGTCCTGCTGGCTCCCCTCATCCAGCGCAACGCGTGTGGCCGTCTTCCTGGGCATCCGCCCTCGGTTAAGGTCTGCCATCGCCTGCGGCTGTTCTGAGCTCTTCCTGAAGATCAACTTTTGGCCCTTTCGCCTGCAGACCTGGTAAGAAGAGAAGGATTTCTTAGCCCAACAATAGCAATTAAAACAATAATAATAGCTACCACTTAACGGAAGCTTGCCTTGGCCAGTCATGAACCAACTGCTTGATTATTTTTGGATTAAAATACTTAATAACAATAACTGATTCCATCTCACCATAAAAGGCTTGAGGAGATCAGAAATATATAGAATAAATCATGGAATGATGAACATTTTTCTGGATTATCAAATAATCCAGGATTATCAAATAATCCTCCTAACAATAAGTGTAGCCAGGAATATTTGATGTTTATTGACTTTGAAGTGGCACCCGAGCCGGTGGAGTAGGTAGACTGTCATTATCCCCATTTTACAGATGGGGAAACTGAGGTACAGAGTGTGGAGCGATTCACTAAGTGAAGTCACGGGGGTAGAAGTGGAGGGAATGGCTGAGTTTGGGCTCAGATTCAGGCTCCAGCGTCGAGACCTTGATCCGTGTTTTATGGTGGCCTTATAGGGCTACTTATCTGTGTAGCTACTAGGAGTGGCCAGGTGACCTGGGGGACATGTCAGTGAATAGAGCAACATCCTGTCCTCAGGGGGTTTCCATTCTAGGTCAGGGAACAGGCTGGGAAGCTCTTGCCGGGTGAGGACTGTCCAGCCTGGGGACAGCAGGCTCCAGGGCGAGTGTGGTGACCCTCGGCCCTTCTGGCCCCCGAACAGACACGGGGGGCCGGACCTCACGGGGCTTGGGAGGCGGGCAAGCCTTGTGTCCCTAGGGTGGTGGCCGGTGCCTCTCTCTCCTTTGCTGGCCCATCGCCCTGTCCCCTTCCTCCTTTTCCTGGTTACTTTTCTCATCCTCACGTGCTCCTGGGTAGAATTTATCCCTCCGAGTGCACTCAGGGTCAGCGGGACGTTGAGAACAAGCCCCCGCCGTGGCTTTGGACATGGCTTGACTTGACCTTCAACCTCTTAGCTCTTTTTTCAAAATATGAGAAACCCCAGTAATCCTCCTCTCCGTGTCTCCCTGACAACCTTCCCACCCCACTGCTCCAGCAAATTCAGGGCCTTCCTGGCTCACCTGGGGAGGCTCTGCCTAAGCTCAGCCCCGCCCACGGGGCCCACCGAGACGCAGTGCCCCCAAGGCCGCCTTTTCCCCAGGCCAAGCGGCCCTTGTTCTTCCAGGTGTGCAGCCGACATCCGCTTCTCCAACTCACAGCCCTCTGGCTGCTTTAGGTGCTCTCCAGGTTCTCGTTACCGCGCTTCACTTGGGGGGCACAAGACTCAATGTGGGCCACACTCAGGAGGGCCGGGCCGGGCCCGAAGCCGGGCCGTCTGCGAGGCCCTCGGTGCCTGGTGGGTGAAGACCCGCTGGGGCAGGGGGCGGGCAGCAAGTGGCAGTCTGGGGTGCGGTGGGCATCCTGGGGTCACCTTCTGAGAGCTGAGATCTGGGGCCTCGGGGAGGGGCGTGTTCAGGAGCCCCCACAGGGCACGGCTGGCAGGCTAAGGTTCGGCTTTCTCCTCCTCCACGTCCCCGGGCCCAGGAACACAAGACCCCCTTTCAGTTTCACAGCCGTCTCTGAAGACCCCCAGTAGCCCTAAGTGAAGTCCCCTTAGGAGTAACCAAAAAGAGGGGTTCAGTCAGAGGCCTGGGAGGGAGCCCTGAACTCCCTCTCCCCTTTGTCAAATTGCTTCACTTTCTCCTGTTTCTGGGACAGCTAGTTTTAGGGGTGTAGGGGAGAACAAGCTCATGCTTAACCCCAGCCCAGATTCCCTTCAAGACAGGCTTTGGGCACGGGTGCTGACTCGGGGAAATGATGCCAAGTAACAGGATGGCGGGCTTGGGGCTGTGAGGAAAGGGGAGCCGGCCCACGGCGATCGTCATCACCATGGGAAGCAGAGCCCAGGCCCACTCAGGGCCCTCCAAAGACCCTCATTTAAGCACCGCGGCCTTGGCAGCCCAAGGGGTACGAGGGGAGCATTAGCCGTCCGGCTGCCACTCGCTGGCGATCGGTGTTGTCGCCTGGGTGTTACTTCCAGACGCTTCCAGGTTTGTGTGTCTGAGGATGGGTGAGCAGGAGCTGGTCGTGTCCTCCCCCCGAGTTCACTGGCTCGAAGATGGTGCCGCAGCCGGCCTGAGACTGCAGGCGGATTCGGGGGGGGGGGGGTCCCTTTGCACTCCCCTCTGCGATCAGATTCAGATTCCACCAAGCTTCCAAGCCCAGCTCGCCCTCTCCCCTGAAGGTCCTCCAGAGGAGCCTGGGTAAAGCCATCTTTGAGGACACTAACAAGCACTTGGCTGTTGCTGGACTTGTGTGATGTACGGTGGTTTTACTCCTTCAGGGCGAGGCTTCGTGCACCACCCCAGGGTCCTTACAAAGTGGTGATGGGAGCAGGTTGGTGTTTCCTGGGTCGGGCGGGGCGCCATCACCAGCAGTAAGAGCACTAAGGTTTTCGGGTGTTTATATGAGACCGTTTATCTGCGACAGTATTTCTCAGCACCATGGGCTAAGCTGTGGGGCTAGAAGAGCAGGTTTGGGGTTCTGGATTTTAGATTTAGCCATCAGAACACGAGACTGCCCTGCTCCCTAAAGTGTTCGGGTTATCTTCAGCAGAAAATGTTTCCATGACCTCTTTTTGAAGGTCTTGTGCTGGGCCGAACAGTCCCACTGGCCATTTCTTCCCGTGCCCTTGTCCTCACACCAGCCTGGCACACCCCTCCAACCTGGAGCCTCTGGGAGCTATAGTCACTCGACTCACTGAATTCTGTTTAACAAGTATCAAGCCAAAGCCGTCTCTGGTAATTCCGGATCCTTTATCCCTTCTACTGGGAAAAAATAAAAGTAATAAGATTTTATTCCCTGCACTCCCTGGAACGAGCGATGGATTTGCTCTGCTTTCTTCAAATTGCTTTGCCCATTCCCTGCTGTGGCAGGCAAAATGGCTGATGGCGAGAGTGGCCCCGAATCACCAGGACTAAGATTGCTGCCGTCCTGAGACAAAGGTAACTGGTCTTTTGAGAACTAAACCAATGACTGTAGCCTCACTGGCACAATGCTTTAGGTGCCCGGGTGAGTCCATTGGGCACTCCTTGTTATCTGTGCTAAAGAAGGGGCGACTTGGGCATGAATAACAGAAGCCATAGGTAATTCAAGTCACCCAATGGGGTGGTCGACGGGCACATGGCATGCCAGCCTCGCGTCACACAGGAGGGCTGGAGGAAAGGACCACCGTGTTTGGCATCAGAAACCTGGGTTTGGATGGTGGCTCTGTCCTGCGATCACTCTCTGATTTAGGCGAGTCACCGATGTCTTAGTGTCCTCGTGGGTGAAGCAGGAATAATAATTCCTTGCTCACAAGGATTTTTGTGAGGCTGAAGTGAGATCATTTAGTATGTTTAAACAGGTGAGGATGAGGTGTTCCTTTTTATGTAAAGAAGAAGAGCCACGTTCTACCTTTAAAGATCTCAATTTGGGGCTGAGTGTAATTTGGCTGACTTTGTCCCAGAGACAAAATGTTCTTGTGGCGCTGAGTCAGCCGGCTCCACCGCCCCACACTTGAGCAGAACCGAACCCCTGGGTGGAGGTGGGGGAATGACTCTCGCGTCCCCACCAGGGAATGGTGCAGCTGGGAAGGGCCTGGGAGCCTGGGTAACACGCCTGCCACTATGGAGAGATGAGAGATGCATTTGGTTAGGGCCCCCAGGTGGATCTACGTCGATATTCTGGAACAAATTGTTCTAGACAAATGGTTCAAAATTGAAATTTTCCCACATTGCTGGTATGATGGAAACCCAACAAATCCTCCTGACCTGGGGCCTCCCTGTGGCGCAGCGGTTGAGCGCTGAGCTGTGGAGCTGTCGGCAGCAGCGATGCGAGTTCGACACCCGGCCGGGGAGAATCCCACATGGTGCGGCAGACCTCTCCTGCCTCGCCCGCTGCTCCCCTCAGCAGTGTGTTTCTGATCTGCCTGTTCTGCTCCCCGCTGTCTCTGGTGAAGCCTCTCGCCACTCTACACCTCTGGCCTGTACCCCAGCTTGTATGTATGAATAAATAAATCTTAAAAAAAAAAATCCTCCTGACCTGAGAGGCTATAGACATCTGATTAGGGACCAGGTGGGCCTTCAACAACTGATTAAGTCATAGAACTAGCAGTGGTCAGGCACTGACCAGTCCAGTACTGAACAAAACACATCACCTGAGAAATGAGAGTTTTCCAAGTTTGGGAGCCCTCTAAAGTGGTCAGAGCTCACGGAAGGTTGAAAACCTTTGGAGAGCTTTTGAAAAACCAAGATCGAGAAGATTAGGGGATTTAATTCACTAGGAAAAGCATTAAGGAACGAATGAGAAATAGAGCAATGATTATAAAGGTTATGTTGTTTATTCCTTTGACATTTACGCAGTGTGATGTGGCTGGTATGTCCCAGCTGCTGGGATGAGCAGAAAGTTCTTTCTACCTGAACCTGTTCCCCATCTGCCAGCCACTCAGGACTCAGGGCTGTGCCTCCCCTGAGCCGAGCAGGCGGGAGGTGCTCCCCCAGGGATGCCTGAGAGGTTATGCCTGCACCCCCAACACACATTCTGGGGGAGGCCTGCAGCCCGGGCCCCATTCTTAGTAGGGAAAAAGGGCGGAGCGTCAGTGCCTGGCCTCAAGATGGCCGCCTCTGTGCTGTCCTCAAGATCCAGGGCGCGGCCTGGCAAGGCTGGGCTCTCACCTTCAGCTGACCCCGCACCTGCTCTCGCTTGCCGGCTCCTGGCCCCATCATCCCTATGGGCTTCACCTGAAGAGGGCCCTCATGGCGCCATCTGCATAAGACTCTTCATCTCAGGCGCTGCTCAGCGGCCCAACCCACGCGAAGTGTGGCCGTTGAGTCACCCAGGAGCCGCTCTGGCTCTGGAAGCCTGTTTGGCAGCAGATACAGAGTCAGGCGCTTCTAGCACAACTGACAGTGAAGGCGTCAGGGGCGCGGTGCGCTGGACAAGTGGAAGGCTCCGGGCTGAGGACTGGGGCGTGCCCGGGAGCTGGCGGCAAGCGCGTCGGCCAAAGAACTTGCCAGGCAGAAGGGACAGGAGAGAGACGTACAACGGTAAAACAAGGTGTGTGCCCCAGATGACTAATTATTCAGTGGGACTGAAGTCAGGGGTGATGAAACTGGGGACCCCCTCGGCCCCAGAAGCGCTTGGGACAGTGCAAGCGGCGTCGTACGGCCTGCCCCAGGGGCCGCACCGGCGCTCAGGCTGCAGGCAGAGGTCAGCGGAGACGGCGGGCGCCAGTGGCGCCTCTCCTGCCCCCTCCCAGCAGGCAACCCCGCTGGGGCTGCAGAGTGTGGGTGCCCTGTGTGGGCGCAAGCTCCGGCGTAGGCGGCAACAGCCACTAGCCCTACCGCACCGGGCTCGGAGCTGCACGGAGGCGCGTGGGCCCACCGGGCCGGCTCCAGGGGGGCGCTCCAGCCGCGAGGCCCGGAGCGTGAACTGACCAGGCGCGAGCTATGAGCTGGCGGGGCAACGCCAACAGCTGCGGGCTGGAGCCCGCCCAGTCGGACTTGCCGGTGGGGGCGGGGAGAGGGTATAAGGCGCGGTGCCAGCTCGGGGCTCCAGCGCGCTCAGGCCAGACGCTCGTGCGCACCGGGGGGTCGCTGGTCCTGGTTTCCCCGGAGCGCTCAGCCTTGGCTGCTGCCGACCCCGCCAGAAAGGAGCCCCGGGCCTCGCTGGGGTCTCGAGGAGCTGGTTGCTGCTGGGCCAGGGACCCCCAGGGAGCCGTGGCGCTGGTGACCAGGTGACCGGCGCTGCCGCCCAGGGCCCCCCGGAGCTGCCGAGGAGTGGCCGGTGCACTGTGTCCGGGTCACCGCTGAGCACTCTCAACCTGCTGGCGGCGGCCTTGCCGCCCGGGGCTGTCGCCTCTGTTGTCATCCGGCCCCACGCCGGGGCAGCCCCTCCCGGCCTTCGCAGCGGGGCCGTGGTGGCGTCATCTCACCTCCAGCTGCGGTGAGTTGGAGCCTGGCCTGGGCGTGTTGGGCTGGCGCTCAGGGCCTCACTGTTGGGGCGGCGCCATCTCGGAGAGCCGCCTTTTGTTTAGGCCTTCTGGACACTGGACGCCATTTGGGGTAGGGTCGCCGGCCACTTGTCTCTGTTCCCCGTTTGTTAAATAAACCCCACTGTTGTTCCCTGAGCACGAATGGGCTTGTCATTGTGCGCAGGTCACGACCCAGACAGAGACCTGTCCTGGCTGGGCACTGCCCTTTTAAGGGGCTGTAACGCCTCTATTGCGCTGTTTTGGTAACAGGAGCAAGAAAAGTGGTTAATGTGGCCCAGATATGAAGGGTTAGTGAGCTGTTAAGCTTGTGCTGTATCCGGGGGAAGGAAAAACTGAAGGATTTCACTGGAGGACATGGTAAGACCGCTCTTAAAAAAATAAATTCCTGGGCTGCAGAATGAAGAAAGGAGTTTGAGGGCAAGGCAGATGGTAGCGATACAACACTAGCCAATGTTTCGGCTTCAAGGTAGTGGTTAATGGCTCCAGCATTGGCGTGAGAGAGAGAGGGATTTAAACTAGCTCCCGTGCTTCCCAGTATGGTCAAGCCGTTGATTCTCTAGAAGCATCAAATTCTTTAATCACAGCGCCTCCCCGGTGGCGCAGTGGTTAAGCGCTGTGCTATGGAGCTGTTGGCAGTGGCGACACGAGTTTGATGCCCTGCTGGGGAGATTCCCACATGGCAGGCCAAACCTCTCCTGCCTCCCCTGCTGCTCCCCTCAGCAGTGTGTTTCCGTTGCTCTGCCTGTTCTGCTCCCCGCTCTGTCTCTGGTGAACCCTCATGCCGCCCCACATCTCTGGCCCGTACCCCAGCTTGTATGCATAAATAAATCTTTAAAAAAAATTCTTTAATCACAAAATGCGACTACAGTTGCGCTAACCTTCCAGGGTGGGTATGAACATGGATGGATCTAATATAGGAAGAGAATTGTATTTTTTAGTAGCACTTGATACCCTGAAAGCAGCATCAAAATTACCAGCTTTATCCCCAGGGACTGGACTAGGGCAAGGGCAGTGGCAATGGACAGAATGGTGTCAAGAATTGGAGGAAGCGGGGTGGAAGGCCAGGTGGCCGGCTGGTGGAGGACAGCGGCGAGGTGTCGAGGATTTCTGGCCTGGCCAGCAAGCAGGTTGCAGCTGGGACTGCAGGAGGAGGCGTGGACTCTGAATGGAAGCTGTGTCCAGTTTGGGCATCTTGCTTTTGAAGGCCCTAAAAGATCCCCAGGGTGGAGCTATCTGGCAAGGAGTTGTGTCTGCGAGCAGGTGACACCTGTGGACAGAGGAGAGAGCCCAGAGCGCGTGTGCTGAGAGCAGTGTCAGGCACTGTCCTGGGCCCTGAGCAGGGCTGCGGAGATGGGGCACCCACACTGGGGTCCCAGGGCGGGTGGGGCTGCAGATAACGAAATCGTCAGAATACAGTGGATATATTTTGCTCTGAAGCTCTGGGCGGATCCCGGGTTAGAGGAACAGGGGATGGGACCAGGACGCCAAAGGTCAGAACTAAAATTGGAAGATGGCCGTGGGGGTGGGGCCAGGAAGGAAAGGGTGGGACAGGCTGGAAAGAGTTTAGTACCCTTAGCTCCGTGGGGTCATTGACAGTGGTATCATGGTATAATGGCATTAGGAAGAGGTGAGGGCTCCCGAGTCTGTGCTCCTAGGGGGCCCCTAGAATTAGAGACCTCCACAGTGTGGAGAGCTGAAACCAACAGATACCCCCCCAAAAAAAAAAAAACACACAGGCCTTCGGTGGTTCTTTTGCAAATTCTGGCTGCATGCAAGCTCTCTCTGGGAAAAACTGTGGCCCAAATAAATCAGGAAAACTATTCACTGAGGTCTATTAACTGAACTGCTAACTGAAAACTACTAACAGGTGAGGAATCTGAGGCCCAGAGAGGTTAAGGAACTTGTTTGAGATTGTACAGCTAATTAGGGATCGAGCTGGGCGTATAATCTAGATTTCTGATTCTCAGGCCAGTGTTCTGCCTTAGGTAAGACTTTCTAATTTGTCTGGAGATCCATTTGTGCCTTCAGATTTTGGGGGGCTGTAGTAAGACCTGTCCTTTGAAATGCCTTGGGAGCAAAGTGCGGGTGGGGTGGCATGGAGCCGCCATCCGCTCACACCCACACATGCTTCTTCACAGAGACCTTCTCCCCTCCTCCCTTGCCTGCTCTGCGCAGCTGGAGAAAGTTAAGCCAGGAGGAAACCCCTCAGCCTTGCTGGGAATGAGGCTTGGCTTGTCAGGAATTCCATTTCCTTGCAGTTGACCTAAATCCTCAAGAGCTTTTGGTGCGTGAAAGTGCCCCTGTGACCTTTGTTCCAAGATGATGCTCAGGACAAGGTGGGCTCTTGACTCTCATGAGACCTAGAGGGCACACTCTTTCCAGCATTTACATCGTGAAGGAACTAGAGAGGGGTGACTGGTTCCAGAGAGAAGCCCAAGATCAGACCCATTGCTAGGGCAGGAAAAAATGTGTAAAGGTGATTTCTTCCACAGGGGATGTGGGAGTGAACTGAATTCCTACCGGAGGGGATACATTTTCAGATCTAGAGGCTTATTTTGTGATGCTATCAGTATCTGCAACTCATTCCCTTAGAATCACAAACCAGACAGCACAAAGGGTATATATTACAGAGAACGTTGTTCACCAGGGATATGCAAAACTTTTCCCTACACTTGTTGAAAAAGCAGAGACACAATTTACAAACAAAACATGAGGATTCAGGTTCATCTCCCTGCTGTATATACATACAAAAACACGTGTGTGTGTACCTGTGCTTTTAAGAATCAGTGTCACAAAACAGTCTTGGCCTCACTACATGGAGTACTCCCTGGTATTTTCTGTTCTGTGGTTAAACCAGTATCCACACAAATTAATTGCACGACTCATGAATGGGTTGCCATCCACTACTGAAGGACTCACAGTTTGGAAACTGGGGCCTAGATCAGTGTTCTTCAAACTATCCCTTGTAAAGGACCAGTTAGTTAGCCTTTCTGGTTTCTGATCCTTCACATGCTGATATCTTTGTAAAACACAATAAAAGTTACTAGAAAAGTGAAGTGAAAAAAATCCCCAGACTTACAAAATTCAAGCTCAATTTTTCTTGTTACTGGCCTCAATAGACATTGTTGCCTTGTGGGGCAGCGGCGTTGGGAGTGGGGCAGGGTGAGGGGAAGATCACTCAAAGTGCAAGTAGGGCCTGGAGCGGCTTGCACCTTAACAGTGCAGCCCCGATCTGTGGGCAGCCTCAGGCTTATTTAGAGCTAGGTGCAGAGAAGACGGGCGTGTACATGGAGGAGTGCACCTGTGTAGGGGGTGATAGCAGGATGTGTCGTCTGGTGCCAGCTAGGATGGAGTGAGCAGGCCTATTGCTTGGGGGCTCCATAGTTCCCGCTAATCAAAGCATATTATCTCTAACCCCTATTCTTGCCTAGCTTTCTGCTAATCTTTACAAGTAAGGTGTTCCAGCCGCCCTTGCTGAGCTGGCCATAGGTGTGTCTGCTGTTTTCAGCAGATCCTGGTCTCCCAGTCTGGTCCTCGTTCCAGAATGTTTGCCCTAAAGAGACCCTCTGCCTGACCCTACATGTTAGCTTGACCAACAGGAACCCTGGGCACCAAGACAATAGCCCCCAAGAACAAGGGGTGCTGGGGACCCCACAGGACACAATGCTGGGTGTTAGGCAAGGTCAGATGTCTGTGTTTCCAAATGCTTACTCTGAGCCTCAGTTTCCATGCACTGGAGCTGCGATGGGGTCTACCAGCCCTTGGGCATGCTTGGAGCAGCACCGATGGATGATCCCTAACCAGGGTCTTATTTTTTTTCTAGGATATTCCCTTATGCTACCTAGGTCCTTGGGGCTTAGGGAGCCATACCTGTGGCATCAGGAGAGAGACACCTCAGCAGAGCATCTGGCACGGTGGCCTCACGGTGAGTGAATGTCACCTGGGCCCCAGGGGACTCTAACCCCAGAGGGCCCTCCCTGTACCTTCCACACAGCCGTGGCCGCGCCGCCTCTCCGCTGCTCTTCTGCGTCTCCTCTTGCCCCTGGTCATAGCACCGTCTGGTGCTCTTTTTGGAGGTTGCCAGTTAAAATTCCTGAAAGAGCTTATTGTCCTATTTAGTCATCGTTTCTGTTGCTGCCGAACATTGTGCATTAGTGCTGCTTAGCAAAATCCTGGCTGCCTTTATGTCCGGTCAAATACTATCTGATCCGAGAGAGCAGGCTCTTGGGCACGGAACGTGGGTGTCTCGTTCAAGGGCGAGTCCCGGATCTCGTCCCTCAGTGCAGCAGGGGGTGCAAGGGGGAGGCTCTCTTTTGAGAACAGACTGGCCCATCCGACACACAGTTTACAAATCTCTATTCCAAAACCTTGAGTAATCCCTGGATGTCAGGCCCAGGAGCCTTAACACTTTGTGGTCCGCTCACGTTTTAGTGCGTGTTTTTGTCACCAGTATCAGGTGGCCGCTCACGTATTAATACGTGTTCATCTAGTCTCCGTTTTTTCACGCCACGGTGGATTTATTTGGAACTATTAGGAGCTATTTCTTTGATCGTACTCAGTCTAGAAGCTTTACACATTGTTTTGGCAAAAGTGTAAGGTGTTTTATGAGCGATATTACAGTTTTTTTAATATCCAGTAGTTCAGGAGTTGTGTGTGTTTTATTGACTGCTTATACCATTCATGCTGTGGCACAGACAATGGCCGGCCCCAAGGGCTGGTAAATTTAAAGGGCACCGGCACACAAAGTGTTAAGGGCAAAGCTGTCAGCTGCAGCTCTGTGTGACTGCAGATTCTGAGACTGCACTGTCCTCCTCTGGAGACATGGGAGAATCTGTCCACCCCCGGTGGGTAGTTGGACATTTCTCTAAAATCAGGAGCGACTCTCCGCCTTTGTGAAGCGTACTTCTTAAGATCTTTGCAAGCCTTCAGACTGTCACTCAACAAGAGTTTATACTGCCCCCCTAAAATGCATTAGAGCATCATGTTAAAGAATGATGACAAATGCAATAAAACACACAAAAAATGTTGTCTTGTGACGTCAACAATGGCAATGGACAGTTTCCTCCTGCAAGGTAAGAGGGAGTCACCATTCACCATAACTCATTTCTGTACCTGAGAAAATTACAAATTAATCTGTGGCCTCAACTTCAGCGCTGCCGGTGAATCGTCACCACTGGTTATGTGAAATCCTCCCGTGCCAAAGCCCGTTCTTCCCTCTTTCCGCCGTACATTTATTCCATTTCATACCAAAATGAGGGGCATATTACTTAGTGTTTAGATTTCCTCAGCTTGTCCACATTTCCCATATATAAGACGTAATATGTATAAAGTGCTTAATACAACATCTGCAGCATAGTAAGCACTCAATTAGTGTTAACTCTGACAGACACGTATTAAACATAGACCGTCTAGATTGCCTGAGTTATTTTTCATGCATGCGGTTGTATCACTGCCTGTTAAGGGGATCACTTGCCATCCTTCGATAGGAGTCTGCTTCCTCTTCAGTTTGTAGAGGTGTTTTTATGTGGTGGTGTCTCCACTAGTTTCCAAGCTTATCTTAGAAGGCCTTTTTTTTTTTTAAAGATGTGATTATGCATACAAGAACTGGGGTGCAGGCCAGAGGTGTGGGGGGGTGAGAGGATTCACCAGAGACTGAGTGGGGAGCAGAACAGGCAGATCCACTGAAATACTCTGCTGAGGGGAGCAGTGGGGAGACAAGAGAGGTCTGCCGCGCCATGTGGGTCAGCTCCCTTGGTGGGGATCGAACTTGTGCTGCAGTGGCTGCGGATAGCTTCACAGTGCTGAGATTTAACCTGTTGCGCCACCGGGGAGGCCCCATCTTGGAAGGTCTTGTTCAGTCTGCCTAACTCCCTGTAGTGATTAGTGCCCAGAACGCTCAGCGCACCGTGGGTGCCCAGCGAACGCGGCTGGCTGATTGATTTACCACCCCGTTACAGCTTTCATCACTGAAAATATAAGAACCCTCATCTCCATCTCCTGCCGTCCATAACAGTCTTCTTTGGCTTCCTGCTTCATTGAGTCACCATCTCATTTCACCCTTCTTCCCTTTTCCTGGACTTTCTTTTTTTAAGAAAAGATTTATTTATTTATACATACAAGCTGGGGTACAGGCCAGAGGCGTGGGGCGGCGAGAGGGTTCACCAGAGACAGAGCGGGGAGCAGAACAGCAGAACAGCGGGCGAGGCAGGAGAGGTCTGCTGCGCCATGTGGGATTCTCCCCGGCTGGGCGTCGAACTCGCGTCCCGGCTGCCGACAGCTCCACAGCGCAGCGCTCAACCGCTGTGCCACCAGGGAGGCCCTTCCTGGACTTTCTGACTTCGTTTTTTCCCCCCGACTATCATTTTAACTCCGGGAACACATTATTTAGTTTTGGAAAATGTCTCCCGTTGGCTCCTATGTCTTAATTTGGCTGTACCCATTTGATGGTGCCCACAGTACAGATGAGACAGTGGCCTGGAGCTGGCGGTAAAGGGTGAAAGGCTCCACGCAACCATCAGGGAATGAGGCAGCGGGAGCCGTGAGAGAGGAAGCTTCCTCGGCGCTCTGCTCTGTGGGGCTGTCTTTGAGTGAGTGTTTTTAAAGGACTTCTCTGACGACGAAAGGGGCCTGAGGTAGGAAGAAGCCTGGGCCGTCTGCATGAGACAGACTCAGAGGCTGAAACAGCGCTCTGGAGTTAATGAATTTCACAGTCTTTTGCCCTTACTTTGCCTTAGTCTTGGTCTAGGGAGCAGCACCTGGGTCGAGTTTAATAGCTGCAGGCGCAGGCGTGGCCGTGGAAAAGACACGAAGCCAACTTCTGCAGACCCCACTCCCCGCTGCACTGAGCGCGACTCTGGGATCAGGCAGGGCTCGCCCACCTCGCTCCGCGCTGAGCCAGGCAGCAAGGTTCACGCGCACTTACGCACCTGCCGGTTTCTTCCTTTTTTTAAATCTAGCCTGGGCTAATTACAGGATTTCATTGTATTTTCATACATATAATAATCGAGTTTACCCTGTGAATGATTCATTTACAATTCAATTAAACAGCAAGGAGAACAAAATGCTAAAATAAACATGTGTTTAAATAAGATACAATATGCATAATTAGACATAACACATGCCCATCTCTTAGTATTTGATTTGCACAATAAAGCTGAACAGGTCATTTGAGGCTATGCCAAATATCAGGGATTAGCTGACCTTTAAGTTCCTGCCAAGTTGGAGTCTATGACTCTGTGATCTGAATGAAAAATGAAAAATTCAGCGCACCATCCAAATGTTTACGAGAATGCAGCTGTTGCGTGTCAGGTAGACAAAACACCCAGATGACTGACAGAGACATTTCGTATCATCCAGATGTTTTCGCATTGTGTTGATTTAGCCTGACACATAGCAAAGTTAAGTGACTTCCTCAAGATTTGTGACAAACTCTTGTGAACACACGGGCAATAAAACTGCGCAGAGGTTTGCCAGTTTAGCATCAAGCGCGCCGATGTTTGCCTGCTGACCCACTTCTGAATCCCCTAGATGAAAAGCTGTCGACTGGCCTCTCTCCATTCTCAAACTCTTTGCTCTCCTCCCTCCCCTTGACCTGACCCCCAGAAAGGTCTGTGTCAATTTGGCTTCTGACCTAGGACGAGGTGGGCTTCTCCATCAGTGGACAGTGCACTGTGGCCTTTGTCTTGGAGCTGCTACTGTCCGCGGCAATCGCTGTGTTGTCTGGGCCACAGATCGGCCAGATAAAAATATCTGGTCTTCGTAAAGGCTGACTGCAGCGCGCACCATCAGGGCTGCCGTTCAGCCTCCCGCTATCATGGCCAATGACACAACTCCTCTGGTCGTGGCTGTGACTCCAGGCCAGACGGAGGGGACCGAGGTGACCACAAGTCGCAGCCACACTTCATAAATCTCAGCGCCGTCCTTGAGCCTGCAGCTGCGGCTTTGTATGCCGAGCGCCGTGCTCCTTGCAAATCTGCTGCTTTGATTCGGCTTCTTCCGGTTGCCTTGACTCCCGTTGAATTTCCCGGTGCCCGACTGTAGCCCAGGCCAGAACCATCTGGTCCTCTTGTGCCAGACGTCTCAAGCTTGCCTGTGCAGCTCAAAATTGTGCTTTGAAAGCATCTTGCTCTGCCGTCCTTCCTGGCTACTTGGCGCCCTGCGCCTCACGCCCTTCCCAGGGCCCCTCCAGGCAGCACTCGCTCTGTCACTGCTCCTTGAGCCGGGCCTAACTCTGAGCAGCAGCGCTGGGTCCCTGAGCAAATCCCAGCACCTCCCTGGGCCTCGCTGCCCTTGCAGTGTCGCGGGCACGTTGGACTATGTCAGGTCTAAGGTGCCCCCCACCTCGACCCAGTTACAAATTGTATCTGTTTTCTCCCTCTCGTGCTGGCTGCCTCCCAAGGTGTCAGGGTTCATCATTCTCTCTAGTTGTTATGCAGAGATTTCCTGGGGGGTGGAAAAAACCGAGGCTCTAGGACTAATATCTTGAAAAATTATGAAATGTGTCTCTTCTAAAAAGCCCCTCCTTTTCTTCTCTGTTGAATTTAAAACTGAGACTTAAACATACACATTATGACAGTTCTGTCACTTCCCCAAACTGCAGTGAAAACAGGGGGTGCAGGTAAGCTCCGTCTGCCGTTCTGCAAGCAACTCGGCTTCGGGGCCGTGCTCAGCGGGAGTGTGGGGGACGAAGTTTTGCAGGAGGAGCCGCAAGGGGTGAGAGCAGAGCGGGGGCTCAGACATGGGGGCAGGGGCGAGGTGCCTGCCTTCAGGTGAGGGTGTGGAGGGTCCCCCTGGAGTGTCAGTCCGTGCTGTGTGTGGAGTTCAGATGTGCTAATTGCCAATGAGCCTAATAGTTGAAAAAAGTGAATTTAGCCAGAGCGCTGGGTGTGCACGCCTCAGTGTTCAGACTTGCCAGTAAACAGTTTGTCCATTATGAGCAAGTCTGTCCTGGTAGAGATGGCTCGTGGCAGGTCCTAGGAAGCGCTTTCCCTCCATACCTTCGTACAAGTAACGCTGGGTGCCGAACACCCAGGGCAGTTTTCAAGAAGTCACAAAGGGTGTTAGTCTAAGTAGAGGGGGCTGAAGTGGAAGGGGGACCCCCTTCGCCCGTCGCCTATGTGGATCAACCAGTCGGGTTTTTTCTATTAGGATTACAGTGGTTTTAATCATTTGAAACTGTCGGCTGATTCAGTGATTGAATTTCCCGCACCATATCCCTGGTGGTGATAATACACATTCATACAACCTGAGCTGAACCCCGACTTTGGTCTCTAAACTCAGGAATGGCTCTGCATAAGCAAGCCACCTTGCAAATTCAATCACGAGACCAAATGCGTGTCTTGTGTGGGTAGACCTAGAGGAGCGTGGGCACCCGCTTCGGTGAGATGGGCGAATGTCCAGGAACAGGGCATGCCGGGGGGGACGGAATCAGCTCACCCAGTGGCCCCTCCTCACCCGGACATATTCTCCTTGTTCCTCACCCTCTCTCCCCATAAACTACTCTTTAAGGCTCAGCCATCTATCCCTTTCCGTGTCAATTTCTCCGTGGCCAGGAGAAGCTTAGGTCAGGATTACCCCCCCAAAGGCAAGAGAGACCACTAGGAGGGTGGGAAGAGGGGTGCTGATCCTTAGTGCGGAGACCTGGGGTCCTTAGCTTAGCGGGAATCAGCCTTGTGAGCTGGACTGCACTGGACAGTGTCTTGCTTGGCAGTAGCTGCTGGTAGAGCCATGTTAGGGACTGAGCAGATGGCGATGGTGTAGGGGCGCCGAGCAGCTCCTGGGTCAAGAGGCGCCTCTAAGCCAGACAAGACTCAGCTGAAGTCTGAGTCCCTGATGGGATTTGGATACACGATGATCTCTTGGCTGTTGAGGCTTGGGAGGTTCAGAAAGGGGATTAGGAATCTGAAAAAATAGGGGAGATCAACCATACATGATTTTTTTATTGTTTTTGGAGTTTGTTCTACAATTTTCAGCTTACGATGTATAATCACATATACCATCTCATGTAATTTCTACAATTACGCAGTCTGAGAAGTAGTTATAATTAACTCTATTTTGCAGTTCATTCATTCGTTCACTATCTTTTGAGAGCCTTTTATATTAGATGCTCTGCTTGATGCTTGAGATACCACAACATAGAAGACTACAACAACAGTGGAAAAGTAATTGAAGTGACGAGTGGTAGATTACGTTTGTGGGAAGGAAGGTTGGTGGCAGGAAGATTGAATCTGGCCTAGGGATATAGTTCCAAAAGAAGTGACTTTGAACACGAGAACTGAATGACTAGTCACATTGAGCTAAGTGAGGGGCAGGGACAGAAGACTGTCACAGTTAGAGGCATGACTTACAGAAGACTAGAGACCTGAAGGACAGTAGGAAAGTGAGCTTGGCTCATGCTGGGAACTGTAGTGGTGAAGACTGTCGGGGAATGAATCGAAGGAAGGAGAAAGGCAGGAACGAAGTCTTAAAGGGCCTTGGACACTGTGTTTAGGGGAGGAGAAAAAGATGATGCTGAGTTTGCGAGTTTTCTGGCCGGCAGTCATGCTATTTTGCTGAGGTAGGGGGGTGGGAGGAAGAGCAGGTTCTGAAGAAAACTGGACATCATGTTTGAGATGTCACATCACTGTCGTGTGGGCAGTTGGAGTAAAAGACAGCTCAGGAGAGGTGCGTGGGCTGCAGAAGCCAATGTGGTAGAACTCCCGTGCGTAGCTACTGAGGAAGTGGTGAGGTTGCCCAGGGAGAGTAGACACAGAGAGAAGCACACCCAAAATAGAGTTCCAAGGAACCCTAAGAGTAGGAGGAGGAGGAAGACACATAAAGGCAATTGAGGAACAGTATTTCTGTTGAGAGAATATGTTTTAGAATCAGACAACCCAGAGCAGTCTCTGGGCAAGTTATATTACCTCCCCTAATCTAACACGTTATCCCTGGTTCCTGTCTCGCTTTTAATAGGCTCGATAATAGTGTCCGCCTTCTAGCACCCTATCTAGAAAGTTTAGCATAACCCTGCCACATAGGAAAGATTAGTGTGAGCTAACATGTTACTTATTTAATTAAAAGAGATGATAGCGATGGGAGGAAACAGCCACTAGAGAAATCAGAGAAGAATCGGGTGAAGATGACATCATGGAAACCCAGGACAGAGAGGGCGTTGAGAAAAACGGCTCAGGAAGGACAGATGTGCTGAGAAGTCAAAGGCAGAAAAGGGTCTGCTTGATTTAGCTGAGGTAGGACGCCGATGACCTCGGCAAGGTGTTTCAGTAGCGTGTCCCGGAGGGGGAGACCTGCAATTGTGGGGGAAGTGGGTGTCCCGAGGGCCTGGCGGCTCAGGCAGGGTCGTCCAGGCAGGCACCGTCGCTGTGGAGAGCCTGGACTTCGGTCCGTAGGCTCCGTTTGCTTTCCACCCTAGCGTCTGACACGGGGCTTTAGCAAGTAAACAAAACTCTGTGACTTGTGCTGCGTAGGGAAGGACGGGCCGGGGGGAGGGGGGGACATGAGCATCTCCAGTGAGGGGCAGCCCCACCCCAGCACTGGGATGGGCGACACACAAAGTCAACAAATCTCTTACTGCCTGGGTGTGTCAAGCATGTGGAGACTGCTGATAGAACAGGTGTAGGGCGTGATTCCTGCTTCCAGGGCGAGACGTAAGTCTGGGCAGGACTTGGAGCTAAGCCGTCGTTGCAGGCACCCCCAGGAGCTGTGTGTGGCTCGTGGTCAGGCGAGCTGCAGTGCACCAGGAGTGGGCGCTGCATGCGTCTCCTGCCCCGCCACGGCGCTGCCCAGGCGGCGGGGGTGCGAGTCTGCCAGGGGTGTGGCTGGACTGGGCCTGTCGGTGCAGGTGCTGAGGCCGCTGCGGGTGTGCGATGAGGATGGGACTGGGGGAGGGACACAGGGAAGCAGGTATTTGTGGGGCAGGGCTCAGAGCTGCCGGATGCCCAGAACTGGATAGAGGATGGGCACAGCTTCCCCCTCTTGGGGGGGGCTGGTGGTGGTGGTGGTGGTGGTGGTGGTGGTGTGTGTGTGTGTGTGTGCATTCGTGTGTGTATGTGTGCGTGCGTGTGTGCGTGTGTGTTGGAATGAGACCAAGAAACAAAGACCCAAAAACACATCCACAGAGACCTAGAGAAGAGGAGATCTAGAAAAGTGATGAAAGAATAGCAGGTACTCATTGGATAAATGGACAGAAACCCCAAAAAGACCCAAAGTAA
The DNA here is from genome assembly GCA_004024925.1 of Scalopus aquaticus. Taxonomy (NCBI): domain Eukaryota; kingdom Metazoa; phylum Chordata; class Mammalia; order Eulipotyphla; family Talpidae; genus Scalopus; species Scalopus aquaticus. The sequence goes on along the minus strand of PVIJ01010658.1, from coordinate 35,908 downwards.
AGGAAAACTTCACTCAATCCTGATTCAACAAATTTAGACAAGTTGACTTAAATTTGGGGCCTTCCTTTCCCTGGCCAGACAGATGCTCCCGCAGTGAGCTGTTGGGGGCCTCCTGAGTAAGAGGGACACGTGCTGAGCAGTGGCCCAGCTGGAGCTGAGGCCCACACCTGCCGGCATCGGTGACAGCTCAAGGTGCTGCCTCAGTCACCTTTTGCGGAAGAAGCTCAAGGTGCGTTACAAATATTAGACTGTGAAGCCTCCTAAGGCCCTGGAAAAGTAGATCGCAAATGCTGTTATCATTCCTCTTTGACGCATGCGGAATGCTGGCGCTGAGAATCAGGATTCTGCCAGAGAAATAAGCGATTCTGTGGGAGGATGAGGAAGTCCGGGCTTCCGCCAGGGTTCTTGAACACGCGTTTCCCTCTGTGCTGCCCTGGGGTCAGCCGGCGGGTGGCGGGTCCCGTTTCACGCCTCTCCACGGGCCAGTGGGCGCGGGCGGCCGGCCGAGGAGACTGCAGCCCTGCGGTGTCCCCAGGCCGAGCAGTTCTGCAAACATCGGGCCCCCAAGAGAGTGAGCGCTGGTCGACAGCACAGACGTCGCCCACGAGCCATCCGCCAATCAGCGTGTGTGCTGTAGCTTTTCCCCGCCCCCTCTGTGACTGCTTGGTAATAGTCTGTCCTGGTGGAATTTTCTCCCCCAGGACACTCCTGCAATGGAGTCACTTCGTCCTTTCAAAACAGATGAGAGCAGAGCCCAGAGAGGGAGACAGCCTTCCGGTCTCATTAGCGGCTGCGCTCCCTGTTGTGGTGGCTCCTGCGTGTGGCCCTGATCACTTGCTAAAGGGGTCTATTTATATGATCTCCTCTTTAATTTACCCCCACTACTCAGCACTGGGGAAACAGGGAAATCGGTGCATGGCACGAATGATTTCTGGGGCCAGCGTTGCTAGGTGCCTGCGTGGAAACGCAGACCCCCAGGAGGCTCCCCGCACAGCGTCAGGCCTAGCGGGGCAGCCCAGCATGGGCACGAGGTCGGGGAGAAGTTCCCTGGAGGTGCACGGAAGCGGAGTAGGAACTGCATCCAACTGTTGCACCGTGTGGTGTTTCAGAAAGTCCTAGTGAGGACAGGAGGCCTGGCCTGTAAAGGAAGTGGGGGGGACCTTGAAGAGGGCTTGGCACACAGTAGGTGCTCCGTGACCAGGCAGGGGCTTAGCACATAGTAGGTGCTCTGTAACCAGCCACTGAAGGTGAGAACAGAGATCTAAAGGAACCACAGGAATGTAAGATACCGGGTTCTTAGACCTGGGATTTGGAGAGGACCAGCCCCTAGTCCCCTCTGGACCTTGGCTGGGTCTCTAAGCAGGTAAAAATTCACCTATTTACATTTTTAATTTGGAACAAGCAGGAAATACCACCCCCCCGCCGAACTCTACCTAACCTCTCTCAGGAGGTTCTTCCCCTTATCAGGCAGGCTTGTTTCCGCTGGCTCTGCCCTCAGTGAGAAAGGCTGACGCTGTCTGGAAGGAATATGAGGGGCTCGGGCTGACGCTGCGTCTCCGGGCAGCTCAGCGCTCTGCAGCCACGTGTTTCCGTGGTCCTCTGTCCCGCACCTGGCCGGGACACTCAGGCTGGACAGCAGTGCGGCTCGTCCGCCCCTCGCCAGGTCAGGGTTAATAACCAGAGCGACGCCGGGACGTGTCCGCCCTGGCCAGATCGGGTGGCCGCCTTTATCTCGACACCCGGTGAGCAGGACACACCAGCCCGAAGTATCCGTGAGGACGGTGCGGTTGAGGGGCTGCCCAAGCTCCTCTGAAGGAGTCGTGGCGCCTGGATTTGAGCTTGGAGCAGCTGGAGCCAGGACGCCAGCCCGCGCCCCACGTGCAGCGCGCGCCCTCCTGGCAGCCCCGCCCCGGCGGCCCCTGCACTGCTTTCTGCTGTCTGTGAGAGCTCCGGTCTCTCCGCGTCTCTGAGGAAGCCTTGGCTCTTTCTCCTATAACTCATTGCCTTCATCCCTTCATTCTGGTCAACAAACATTCTCGGTCACCTCCCAGGCGGGTTCTTGGCCCTCGTGTGGGAGCTCCAGTGGCGTTTTCCTGCGCCCTGCTAGCCTGACGCTGCTCCCGGCTCGCCCTGCCTTATGTTAGGCCATAAAAAGTAAGGTTCAGAAGGCTCGTTCGGGTTTGACATGGAAAGGCTCTCAGACGTCACCCACCAGCCCACTCACTCACCCACGAAGACCCACGTCTCCAGGGCCCACGTGCTTCTCGCTCTGGTGAGGACTTGTTCTCTTCCCCTCTCTGGCTCTCTGCGTCCTGGGGCCGTCATGGATGACACGTGTGGTTTGGCTGGTGGCGTCAACCTGTGATGTGATTAGTCTGTGAAGTAGGACGAGTGTCGCTAGGAGGGTTCCTGTGAGGGCTTTTGACGCTGGTGAAGCGTTTGGTGCCTGACTTCTCTGTTAGCTTGCTGTTCTTCTTTACTCATTATTATTTAAAAATTCCACTTTGACGTTTAGTCAATATTTCTAAATACTTTTCATATGAGGGGAGCAGTGGGCGAGGCAGGAGAGGTCTGCTGTACCATGTGGGAATCTCCCCGGCCGGGCATCGAACTTGCGCTGCAGCTGCCGATAGCTCCACAGCGCAGCGCTCAACCCGTTGTGCCACCAGGGAGACCCCATATGAAGATGTTTTTACCTTAAAAGTGGACTTAAAAAATGAACATCAGTTGCTCTTCTCTTGCCATCAATGGGCTAATCCAGGATGGTTTGTATGATTTTAAAGAACACCTAGCGTCTTCGCAGCCCCTTTCTTACCGGACTTGGGCAAGGTCAAATCATTCATTTCCTTTGCTTTCCAAATACCATAAACTTTGAGTCATTGCTGTTCCCCCTCCCACCCCTACTAAGTTGTGGAAAGCTGGAGGGTGTAACCTGGTCCTGTTCACCTGTCTTGCCAGCTCGAAGCACTCAGTTATTGGTCCAAAGCAGGTGTTCAGCACCTATTTGTTGTTGCGGAAATGAGTAGAGCTGCTGCGTATTTCTGTCCATCCCGCCTCCCCCCGTCCTTCTACATCTTCCCCAGCTCTTCATATGCGGACAGCTGACCCTCAGCGATGCCCTTTGGAGTGTGTGGATCCATGAGATGCAGACTTCTCCGTGAGAACTCTGCCTTCACAGATTCAGCAACCTGTGGCTGCTGCTTGGTTGGTTGGCTCCGCGGACGCAGAAGCCGGCCCTGTCGGTGAGGCCCGCTCTGAGCTGTCTGAGGGTCTTTGTGCAGTTTCAGTATCGGACCCCGTGTTGTGGAAGGGTCACTGTATAAATATATTCATCAGTCACACTGATTATTAAATATATTATTGATGGGTATTTTATACTACAGTAATAGGATTCCTATATTGTTATTGTTTATTATAATATTTATATAATATAGATAGATATTTTCCTGACCTGACTCTTTAATTCTCTTGTCAGAATTATCCATCAGAAGTGTCCAGCAGTGGAGGGACGGTGGTCTGAGTGTGGGTAGCTGGCGCCGGGCCTTACAGTAGCCCAGACACAAGACGGGACAGGCGGCGGTTGCGCACAGTGGTCACTTGGCAGGCAGACGCGCCTGGACTTGAGTGAGCGAGCTGACCGCTGAGCTGCTACTTGCACCCGTGAAATGGGGGTGATAAGGTGCCCTTCCCCTAAGGCCCCTGCAAAGACGGAAGCTGTTCCTGTCCAGGGCCTGGCTCTTGGAGAGGGCCTGCTCAGTGATGGCTGTTGAGGGGGGCTGGTCCTGCACGGTCCGCACACCAACCCTGGCCAGTGAGCAGATCCTTTTGTTCCAAATCTTTTCTCCCAAAGCACTCGGTGTCTTGAGGGGACCTGACCCCTGGGAGGCGAGGACCCGCCCTTCCTGTCAGTCTGGGCCCTGCTGAGGCTCCTTTCCCGGTGCCACGTTTGCATCCGGCTTGCCAGTCACTGCTGACAGGAGAGTCCCCTCGGGGCTTGGGCTTGGGCCTGAGCGGGGCGGCCTCAGGCACAGACCCTGGCCCTGCGGGGACTCCTCTCCCTGCCTCCAAACACACCTCCGAGGTGGGCCGCTGAGGGGACCTGTCCGCCCGCAGCCCCCCAGACCAAGAGCCGGCCACGGCTGAACAGGCCCTTGTGCATCAAGGACACGCGAGGGCCACGAGCGTAAAAGCAAGAATGCAAAGAGATAAGATCGTGTTTCCAACTCTACCCTGCACTCTCTGAGCTTTGCTGAGGCGACACCGCAAGCCAGCAGCAGCAGCAGACGCCCGCTTGCACGGCTGCCGAGGGGCTTCCTGCCCTCACCCTGCGATTGGCTGAGCGTCTCCTGAGGGCCGCGAGCTTTTTAAGCAGCTGGTGCAAATGGATGCCTTTCTGAAATTACCCAGCTGATGACTGTCACAGGCGCAGGCTCCACTCCAGGGCCGGCCAGGCGGTGCTCAGACTGCGTGTTTCCCTCACAGCCTGCGGGGTCTGGAGCTAACAAGGAGATGGATGGTCCAGTGCGCGGGCCGTGGGCGCGGGTGGGATGCGGCTGGAAGGGGACTGCCGATGCTTCGTCCTCGGGGGCTGGTGTCTCCCCCGCGTGCGCCCTTGGATGTGTGGGCAGCTGTGGCCACATCCATCATTTGGGGACTTTTGTGTGGATGAGGTCTCGGTCTGGGAGGACAGCCCGTGGCTTATGTGTATGGCGCACTCAGTCTTCTGGCTCAGGTACTTGTTAACTGTTTCAACTTGTGCAAATCATTACCCACTCTGAGTTCGAGTTTCCTCTTCGGTCTATGGAGAAAGTAGGACCCGCTTCACATGGGTCTGAAGTGACGTGGAAAAGCATGTTTTATCCCCTGGGCACTCGTGAATGGCAGGGATGATGGTTTTTGTTGCTGTTACTGTTATTGAGAGTGCCGAGGTAGGCTGAGTACGGAGATCACGGACCAGAATGTTCTCATCGGACACTCTGTCTTTGGATTCTTCTCTTGGCGGCTCCTCCTGCAAAATGAAGAGACTGGGTCAGGTCACGCAGGTGGCTGCCATCTCCATCATTTCCTTTCGAGCCGAGATGTGAGTTCCAGAAGAGCTTTGCTCACATGGTGATTTCGCCCAGCAGTCTCTGAAGTGAGTCTGACAACTGAGTCGCCCTCATTGAGCTCTGGAGTCTCCACACGCAGATGCTTCCCGGTGCCCGTGTCTGCCTGGGTGCAGCGCTGGCTGGGCCAGGAGGCTGGGCTGCTCCTAACCCGCCCCGGGCTGCTCTGACCGCTGACCGCTGACCACTGACCGCTGACCGCTGACCTTGCAGAATGAGTCTGCGCCTCACTGGTGCCGGCTGAGGAGTGAGGAAGAGGAGCGGTTGGAAGAGCAGACGAGAAACAGTCCAGGCTCAGGCAGCTGCCGGGAGACGCAGAGCCAGTAAGTCCGGTGGTGGGAGTAGCTCTGCTTCCCAGAGGTCTGGCCCGAAGACGTCCCCCTGGTCCTGAGGGGTGTGTGCACCTCGGTTTTATGAGGCGAACAGCCGCCTGGGCACGGGATTAGGTTTCAGAGCCTCCGAGTTTTGGCCACTGCGCGGCCCCACGCCCGCCTGCCTCTCTCCACGCAGGCTGCCCCGCACAGACTGACCATTCATTAATGGCCAGCGAGTCGGCTGGCTTGCTGGTGCGGCTGTTCCAGCCTGAGAATGTGCGCAACCCAGCGTTGCTCCTCGAGTTGGCAGTGCGGCCCAAGGCCAGCTGTGGCTTCTGGCAAGGTGAGCGCAAGTATCTGCTTACGATTCTGGCCACTAGCTCCAAGGGAACTGGCCAAGCCCCTAATGAAAACAGCTAAATAAATAAGCAGCTGGTCAACACAGACGCAGCTCTGGGGACACGGGCTGCCTGGTAGGCACTTGCGCTATGGCCGGGGGCTCGGCCCAGCTGTGTGGCACCGTCTCGCTCTGAGCCGCCTGGAGACTGAGTCCTCCGCTGCCCGGTGGAGGAGAGCGGGAACCTCGCAGTCGGAGAAGCTGGTGGTGCCGCTCCCCTTCCCCGCGACAGTGGCGGCCTTGAGGCCTCACCGCTAAATGGACAGTAGCCATGCGACCCAGGCGGGTATGAGATCTGCAAGGTCACCCAAGGGTGAGGTAGGTGGCCGTTGACGTGTAGAGCTCCACGGAACCGTGTCCTTGTGAGTCTGCTGCTTGCCGTATAAATATCTAATGCAGCGGTTCTCAGCCGCAGGAGAGCTTAGAAAGACAGCCCAGGCCTGGCTGCGCCCCCAGACAGTCCTGTTTAATTGGTTTGGGGTGGAGCCCACTGTTGGTATTTTTAAAAGTTCCCAGGTGATTCTAATGCACAGCCAGGGCTGAGAACTGGCCGCCCAGCTCGACTGGAGGAACGAACTCCAGGTAGGACTTCCTCTCCCTCTTCCTCTTCCTCTCAGAGCAGGTGCTCCTCTGTGCCGGAGGGAGGGATGTTTCCTGTCTTGGGAGACGCTCAGGTGCCTGGCTACTTCTAGAACCGCTTTGCAAGAGCCCCTGGACATTCCCCTTCAGGAGATGTGTGCAGTGCCGACATGCGGAGGGGCAGCTCCGGCGAGGGCCGGGGCAGCGGCGCGGCCACAGGGCGCCATCCTGAAGCAGCCCCTGCTGGGGTTCCGGCCCCCTGCTCCTCCCGCTGATGAGGTCAGGCCAGGCTTCGGCTGTGTTAAATGCTTTAGGAAGTTTCTGGAACCGTTCCTGTTGTGTACCTTGTGGAGACACTTCCGAGTTTTTTAATAGAACAACTCAACGTGAAATTAATTTCCTGGGCCTGCTGGAAGTGAGGTGCACTGGTGTGACAATTCCAATTTAAGTTTTTCACGTCAGCTTTTGGCCCGACTCCCTTCCAGGAAAAAATTCTCTTATAGTCTAAGTGTGCACATGTCTCTAAATCAGCAAATATTCCACGTTTCAATAATCGGGTTTAGCATGATCAAGGGGATGTAGGGGGGAGGGGTCGGGGGGATGTGTGTGGGGGGTGTGCCTGCATGTGTGTCCCCCCATAATACCCAACACACTCCTTGCCCATTAAAGCTGTTCAACAAGCACCCACTGGCCGGGAGTGGCTGCAGACCTGGGGCCAATCCCAGGTGGGTGGGAACGTGCCTTGCCTCCTAGGTGAATCAAAGCTAGGTTTTATTTTCAAAAAGGGACATAAAGCGCTCTGTACATACCCCAGCTTGCAGCACAGCCCGTGACCAGCTGAGACGGTTGGGTCATCACTGAGATGGGTCATCACTGCTTCAGGAACCCCCGCTGTCTTGCAGCGCCAGGCCTCAGCAGGATGGGGGCACCTGGGCACAGGGTGGGTGTCTCCCAGGCCTCTGACAGCAGCCCTGACTGGCCGACACAGCGCGATTTGTGGCTGGCAGAAGCCGCGTCACCCTTAGGACAGACGTGAACGCTGAAGTTCAGACAAATTAGGCAAGCACCCCAAGTGCCCAGAGTGAGACACAGCAAAAGGGGACCTGGGCTCGCAAACCTAACTCCGTGCCATCGCATCATACAGTTTTGAACCAGAGAACCTGGACTGGAATTGTGACCTTGCCCCCACCAGCGGGTGGCCCCGGGAGCTCAGTAGCCCTCTGAGGCTCCAGCTTCCTTGGCCCAAAGGGGAGCCGGGACCACGAGGAGATGCGGGTTCCTCAGAACGGGCTCTGCCGCCCTCTAGCGGAGCGCGGCCCGACCACAAAGGCTGGAGCAGGCGTGCAGGACGGAGCCCCTGGGTGCGCCCTTCAGCCTTTCTTGGTGACCAAGATAAACAGAGCTCAGAGAAGCCTTGAAGAGAGATGAACAAACGGGTTCCCAGAAGGCATTATTTATAGAGCTGTTGGTCTTGTCTGTCCTGGGATATTGGTGGGGTGTAAAGAAACAACCACTCGAGTTGTTCCGTGATGGCGCGCGCTCGCGTCACTCTTGAATGCTAGAATGAAAACCTCTGCTGTGTAGATTGAAAGTTTAGTTTCGAGTTCGTTTGTGGACGGGACACAAACTTACCTGACCTTGGGCACCTTCTACAACGATTATCAGGGCATTTTGGCAAGTAGGAGGCAGGATGGAGGGGATGTGTCCTGGGGGTGGGGGGTGCATCCGCTATGACGTCACCGGCTCTGTGACGTCACCGGCTCTGTGACGTCGCTGGCTCATGTTCCCTCTCTGCACAGCAGGCTCGTCGTCGATAAGATGGGGGTTAGTGGCAGAGCTCTTGGAAAGTCCCATCTCCTGACCATGTGCCTGGCGTTGCTGCCGCTTTAGAATGGCACATTTTTATGGTTCCATCCAGTTTTTACTTTGCTGTTCTTGCCAATAGAAGAAGCTTCTCTGAGAGCTGGGAGAGAGCAGGGGTGTTAGGGGGAGATGTTCTCTGAAGATCTGAAGGTGAACGAACTGGCCTCGAGTGCCATTCCCACGCTCACAGTGCCCACAGCTCCCCCGGGGTCTCTTCTGGGAGGCAGACCGCGTGCTTGCTACCTGTGGAAACCTAGTAGAACCTCAAGTCTAACAGGACAGTGTGGCGCTATCACTCCCAAACCTTCCAAATACATTCCCCCCAGCAAGTGGTACCTCCAGGACATGACTGGGTGCTAGGAGCCCTATTTTTGATTATTCCTTTTTTTTTTTTTTTGTCTTGTGTTCCTGCCTCTAGGTCCTTAGATTATCCTTTGACCCTACCCACAAAACACGTCTCAAAGTTGATGCTCTTGCCACACCTGCTGTTGGCTGGGACCCATCATCCTCCCGCCAGCCAGAGCGTAGCACAGCTTTTAGCTGTCTTTGATTCCACTCTTTCCCCTGTAACCCTGTAATTTCCTGTAATAATCCTCCACCTTGATTACTCAGAAGAGCAGAGGAAATTGTCACCAACTTGCTCAAGTTCCTCTAGTGACTTTGCCTTTGTGTATTACATGAAGCCCCATCCCCAACAGCAAATGCCGGAGAGAATGCACAGAAAAAGGGGCCCTATTACACTGTTGGTGGAAATGTAAACTGGTATGACCATTTTGGAAAGCCATCTGGATTTACCTTTTAAAAATTAAAAATGGAAATACCAGCTGTCCCAGCAATTCTGCTCCCATGCCTCTACCCAAAGAACATGAAACCATTAACTAAAAAACAAAACAAAAGAAAACAAAAACAACTAGATGCTCTACAAAGTTTATTGCAGCTCTACTCAAGAAGACCTGGTCTCCACTGATGGGACACTGTCAGCCATGTACAACAGTGGAAGGAGTTCAGGAAAGTTGTGTGAAGGAAAGCCAGTCAGAATGACAAATACTGGATATTTACATATGAGGCGATTTGACAAAGCAAAAAAAAAAAAAACTAGCACGTATGATAAAGTGAGATTTCTGACGCTGAATGGGGGAGGGAAAAAGAGAAAAAAAGAGGCCTGAGGGATGGTGGTGGAAGGAAAAGAGAGAAACCAATAAAAAAAGAAAAAACAAGCTGGTTCCCTGGACTTGGGTGAAATGGTTCCAGATGCCCTTTGTGGTCTGTGGGCGCTGGCCCTCCGTGTCCTCCCTCTTTCTCCACTCACCCTGTCTCACCTCAGGCTGCACTGGCCACCTGGCCCTCCCTGTGTCCCTGAACATGTCTCTCCCCTCACGACCTGGGCTGTCCTCTGCTGGAATTCCTCCTCCCATCTCTGGGCCTGGCTGCGCTTCTCGCCGCTTTCTTCAAATGCGACCTCCTCTGAGGGGCCTCCCTGGTCACCCTAACCGCAGCAGAACTTTTAGTCACATCCCCATATTGTGTTTTTTAGCCCCTGTTCATGCCTGACACTGTATTTGTTTAGGAGTTAACTAGACTTTTCGCACCAGAAGGCAAACTCCTTTAGGGCGGAGAATGTGTCTCATTCACCAGGCTCCCCCTGAGCTTTAGATTGCGCCTGAAACCTAGAGGTTGTTCAGAAATATCTGATGACAAATTAATCGTCGAGCCGCTGGTGATGGCTTCATTAACTGTGCGTCTTGGTTCCTCGTGATTGGGTTCCTCCGAAGAAAAAGCTTTTCCTAACAGGGTGCCTTTGCCCTGTTCTCTGGTCTAAATTGAGCACGTTGCTCAAGAGAACTTGGCAGGTCTGATTTACTTCGGGCCATCATGGTGGCATTGGGTGGGGTGCAGCGAAACGACACCAATGAATGACTGTTCTGGCCTTGCAGAGATGGAGGCACCAGGGGGAGTGTGCGCCATGTGTGGGGTTCTGTGTGAGCTTCATGGGGGGGCAGGAGTTCATCTTGTGATGATCAGTGATTTTCAGTTGCGTTATCTACTATTCTGAGCCTGGCTCCGTGTTCAGAAAGCACCAGGTGGCAGCAGGGGGTACGAGGACACTTTTTTTTTTAAGATTTATTTATTTATACACACAAGCTGGGGTACAGGCCAGAGGCGTGGGGCGGCGAGAGGGTTCACCAGAGACAGAGTGGGGAGCAGAAAAGGCAGATCAGAAATACATTGCTGAGGGGAGCAGCGGGCGAGGCAGGAGAGGTCTGCTGTACCATGTGGGAATCTCCTGGGCTGGGCGTTGAACACGCATCACCGCTGCCGACAGCTCCACAGTGCAGCGCTCAACTGCTGCGCCACCAGGGAGGCCAACGACGACACTTTTTAAGCCGCCTTTAGCGCACTTCCCAGGGCTGCTGTGCAGAATGGACAGTTAGGCGCAGCCCTGCAGAAGAGGCGCAGCCCTGCAGAAGAGCTGCAGCCTGTGGGTGGCGGGCTGTCCTGTTTCACTGTCAGAGGTGTGCTGAGAGCCCCCTCTGCAGACATTAGGTGAAGGCTGCAAAATCTTGGCCGAATAGGAGGTGGAGAGGCGGCTTGCTCTTGGGGAGGCAGAAACGTCGACTGCTACACAGGCTGTGGAGAGTTCAGGGATGGTCACATTCGCGATTGTTTCCTCGATTTTCACCGCATTTTGTCTCTTCCTCTGGTCTAAAAGTCTCTTGAGGGAAGTGACCAATTGCTCACCTTTGAGCTCTGAAACTCCTAACAGAGGGCCTCTCACATGCAAAGAGTTTAATGTTTGTTGAGAGGATAAGCGTTATAAAGGGAAGACGATGAACATGGCTATACAGGAAAAGGCCAGGAGCAGCCTCAGATGAGGTCCTTGAGCTGAGCGCTCTTTACCCAGGCCGCGCTCACCGTCATCTTTCCTCATTTACTCTTTTTTTTCTAATTTATTTATGCATACAAGCAGGGGTACAAGCCAGAGGCGTGGGGAGGCAAGAGGGTTCACCAGAGACAGTGGGGAGCAGAACAGGCAGATCGACAGAAGTACACAGCTGAGGGGAACAGCGGGCGAGGCAGGAGAGGTCTCCTGCACCATGTGGGAATCTCCCTGGCCAGGTGTCGAACTCGCGTCACTGCTGCCTACAGCTCCACAGAGCAGGGCTTAACTGCGGCGCCACCAGGGAGGCCCACATTTACTCTTCTTCAAGACTCGGATTCTTCCCTGCCTGGCCTCAGTGGAGGGGACGGTGGCTATTTAGCACACTTCCGATCAGGAAATCCAGTTAAGTGGTGAGATTACTATCCAGAGAAAATCCCCGCAGTGTGCTGCCATTTTGCTGAATTCGCTCTCCCACCATCTTTATAGCTAGCGAGGCTGGGTGTGGAGCTGGAGGCCACAGTCTGTGTTTTATAATCGCCAACATTTAGTATCTTCATTATCAGCCAAGTCCCGGAAGACAGAGGCCACGCATCTTTTCAGCTCTTGAATTTCTCTTGAGATTCCTTCATTTCTTGTTCACGCCATCACTTCCCAGCCCCATAGCAGGGGGCTCTTAGTAAATTCTCCTTTCTTGGTGAAATGAGGAGTGCGCGGAGAGGACCTATAAGGAAAAGGGAGCCACAGTGGCGCCCGGGGGACACTGTGATAAAGGCGTCTGGGGGTGTCTTGAGGCAGTTAATGCAGGGATGGTGTCTTCAGGTCACACCTCCTAACCCTAAGGCACCTAATGCATGTCGGGTATCAGGCTAGCGTTCCGTTGGATATTATGTTCATCTCTGAGTACAATTTAACTTCTCAGACAAAAATCACCCCTATGTCTTCTCGGTCCCCAAACCCGGTATCCTCTGCCAGTCTAGAGACATTGAACTTCCAACAAGGAAAAGTCTTTCCTTCTTAATAGATAAAAGACTTAGAGCTGCCGATGGGAGTAGCACACTGGTGTGAATGGATGTCCACACAGACCTAATAGTCAGCGCCTTTTATAGGAGGGGAGACAGGCACAGAGGAGAACTGTGGCCAGAGTCATCAGCCAAGCTGTCTCCTCCTTATCCCCAACGCAGAAAAGGGCTGATGAGACTGTGCACATTTTAGCTCCCAGCTCTCTTCCCATCATCCGTTCTACTTTACAGTAGTCTCTTTAAAACAATGCATAATCATTTTCTGAGGTATAGATGGTTATCTTAGAAACTAAACTACGGCCTCCTAGTTTTGGTGCCCTAGTTTGTGACCGTTTATGATCAGATCCCTGCCAGGAAGATCAAATAATATCCCAGAGTCCTCTCTAGAGGAAGGTTTTACACTAGTTCAGGTAAATAAAAGTGCTGGGAGAATTGTCAGCATCATCTTGTGACAGAAAAGAAAGGAAATGTCAAACTTGAGTCGATGTCTGTCAGGGAATACAACGTTTCTATGGTTTTAACATTTTAGGTGGTTTGCTAGTATTCTTTGTTTGTACTAATGTGTTACGGTTCAGAAGCAGAAAACAAGCCAATATGCAATAAGTAAGCTTTTGCTTAATGGCATTTAAAAAAAAAATCACACTATTTCATTTGAGAGAGGTGCACCTTTAAATGGACCAATTCATCCAAAAACAAATCTGTGATTAAATTGACTTTTGTTAAAAAAGGCATCATCGCGATGACATTGTGCCCAAAAGTAAAAACAACTAAGTTAATAAAAAGACATTTTTTTAATCAATAAACCCAGCAATTGGCAATTTTGTGTAAACAAAATATGTCACATTAACTTAATGTGGTCAATTTGAGTTTTATTGGTTTGCTTATATGTTATTTGTAAATTGATTTGGTTTTATAGTTGCTTATGTAGAGCTATACGCATAAGGAGGAGAGTTTACATCCAGTTTTATGATTGAACTTATTTATGTAACTTTATAATGAAGTCATCTAAATCAATATTTTATGCTATAAGTTAGTTAAGTTGGAGAAACACTCTTTTGAATTAGCATTTCCCAGAGATTGTTCTGTGGAATTCTAGTCCCAGAAAACAAGCAACAACAAAATGTATTTGTTAACCGATAAGTTTAAGAAACACACAATGGCTCTCTTTTGGGAATTTATAGTATATGTTGATTTATTTCTACATGACAGAATCACTTAATTTTGCCTACAGTTTTCCAAAGTTATTTGACCATATAAAACCCTTTTTTTGGAATAATCATTAAGGTCTTATAAATTTCTGCAGAACACAGTAAGAAAAAATTGTTGGCGCCTAGAGAGGAGCAGATCATACTTTCATTGAGGAACTGAGCAAGATACACAAGACAGAGACTTTAATAAGAATGTGAATAGAGGGTGTGAGATGTACTGAAAATAGAAACTTTTCTTTTGCAAATGCAAATGATCCTGTATGATAGAAAAGCGGGGAGGCATCTCAAAAGTAGCTGAACAGGCCGCTGTCCAGTGTGGGGTCCAGCCTGGAGAGGACCCTGTGAGGAGGAGGCACAGGGATGACTTCCTCAGTATGCCTCAGACTGTAGATGTTGGTACAAGTTCCTACAGAGCAGACTGACTGTAAGAGGAGGATGACCATCCCAGTCACCAGAGATGTCTAAAAGTGAAACGACTGTTTTGACCATAGCATGTTCCCTGCTCTCTAGCAGCTCAAGGACTGAATGGTGATGTGGATTAAATTCAAGTATCAATGAGGTGGTTGGACTCAATATCTTTTTTTTTTAAAAGGTTTATTTATTTAAGCTGGGGTACAGGCCAGAGGCGTGGGGCGGCGAGAAGGTTCACCAGAGACAGAATGGGGAACAGAACAGGCAGATAAGAAATACACTGCTGAGGGGAGCAGCGGGCGAGGCAGGAGAGGTCTGCCACGCCATGTGGGAATCTCCCCGGCTGGGTGTCGAACTCACGTCGCCGCTGCTGACAGCTCCACAGCGCAGCGCTCAACCGCTGAGCCACCAGGGAGGCCCCGGACTCAATATCTTTTAACCTGGAACTATGACTCCACTTGTGATCAAAATAGATGTGCACACTAGATAATAATGTACCTTACAGGACAATAACTCATGTTAAGCTATACCAGTGACCAGGATGTCTAATCCTCCCGTTCTCCCAAAACCCAATGACAGAGACACTGATTTTATCCCCATCTTACAAATGGATCGTTGGGTGAAGAATCATTCTCATTGTAAGTGAATGACCACAGACCTCCCGGTCCTTAATGCTACTCAGTTATCTTACCACATCTCCTACCCACTTACTCTTCTCCCTCAATATTATTTGCTTGATGTCATTTAAAGTTAATATTTCCTTACCAAAAATACTTAGTAGTTCAGAATAAAAGTAAGAGTGCCCTGTAAATTTGCAAATATCCTTTCCTGAGGAAGTGTTGCAAAAGAAATGAAAAAATATGTCCACAAAATACTTCTACTCAGTTTTATTCATAAGGGACCCAAATGGAAATGACCCAAATTTCTATCAACAAAGCGAGTGAATGAATTCATTGTGGTATATTTATGCAATGGATACTAATTGTGGAGTTAGAAATAAAAAGCTAATGATACTCAGAGTCTGAGGAACATGGGTTATATTTGGAAGGTCTGTATATGGCCACCTTCAGTCATAGTGGAAGCCAGACAAGGGACCCAGGAGAGTGGGGGTGGGTAAGACATGGGTGTGGCCACATTGACACAGGAAAGGATGGTCTCCTCAAGGACATCTGAGATAAGATCTTAGGAATGAGAATGAGTCAAGTATCAGGAGCGCTCCAGGGAAAGTAAGCTAAAGGAACAGCAAGTGGAAAGGCCGTGAGACCTGAGACGTTTTTCTTGTTGAAGAAGAGAGACCCCTTGTGGCTGAAGAAAAAACAGAAAAATGAGCTAGATGGCGCATTCTAGATGTCTGAAGACAGGTGGGAACCAGATTATTATATATGGGGTAAAATATACATTGTGTAGGAATATAATTTGCTGTATATGATATATAACTTACATATATTATATATGATATAGTTGGGAATAATGCATATATTGTATTTTGATCCAGATCAAAATAAAGAGCATTCCCTTATCTACAATATTCCCTCCTTCCTCTTCTGGTCAATCTCCAAACTCAGTCACAGGCCACAACTTGCTAATTTCTATTACTATAGACTGGCTTTGCCTGTTCTAGAATTTTTTATCAAGGGAATCATCGGAAGGTACTCTTTGGTTCCTGGGCTTATTTTTCTCAGCGCAAAGATACCAATATCATTCAATTGGAAAGAGTAACCTTTTCAACAAATAGCATTGGAACAATTATGTATCCAAATGCAGAAAAATAAGCCTCAATTCTTAACTCACACCATATCCATGACTTAATTCAAATTTATTTATCAGCCTAAGCATAGTAATGTTTTAAAACTTTAGAAGAACATATAATCTTGACAAAGATTTCCTAGTTAGGACACTGAAGGGCAAGTAAAATTTAAAATAATGACATCTAAAATAATAAGATTAGGGTTCATCAAAATTCAAACTCCTTAAAATGTCTG
This sequence comes from Scalopus aquaticus, assembly GCA_004024925.1. Classification (NCBI taxonomy): domain Eukaryota; kingdom Metazoa; phylum Chordata; class Mammalia; order Eulipotyphla; family Talpidae; genus Scalopus; species Scalopus aquaticus. The sequence continues at coordinate 20,149 of PVIJ01010658.1, read as the reverse complement.
CTCTTCACAAAACACCGTTAATGACATGAAAAGGCAGTCATGAGTTAAGAGAAAATATTAACAATATAGAGTTCTGAAAAAGCGTTTATAGAATATGTAAAGAATTCTTATAACACACCCTTCACACGGGGTTTATGAATGGCCAACAAGCATATGGAAAGAGGCTTTTTCTACTAAGCCACCAGAAAACCAAAAATTAATACGAGATAGCAATATATGTCTTCAATAGAGTGTTAAAATAAAAAACATTGACAGAAGCACACATGAGCTGAAATGTGGAACCACTGGAATGCCCCGATATTGCTGGTGGCAGTGTGAAATAGTGCAATTACTTTGTTACAGTTTGGCAGTTTCTTTTGAAGATAAACATAATTTACCATATGCCCAGAAATTTAATTCCATTTTTTAAAATTCCATTTTATCTCAACTACATGCTTATTAGCTATGCCTTTTTTTAAACTGGTTGCTCTAAGGTTTTTAACACCTCTTTTATTTATCATAATTTACCTTAAGATATGATTATGCCCCTTTACAAATAATGTGTGAACCTTCCTTCCATATTCTTCTCTGTGTTGTGTAATTTTTAATCATGGATTCTATTTCGATGTATGCTATCGACCCCACAATGCATATCGGTTTTAAGTAGTCGATTATCTTTCAAAGAAGTAAAAAGATGAGAAAGGGAATTTCTTTTGTATTTACATATTACCACTTCAAGCATTTTCACTACATGGATAAGTCCAAATTTTCACCTTGTGTCCCTTTTCTTATGCTTGAGGGATTCTCTTTAACATTTGTTGTCTGTGTTGGCTGATGATGAGTTGTCCTGGTGGTCTATTGTCCGCTCATCTTTATTTGGTTTAATTACCAACAATTTACTTACGTGATTCAATCTCATGTTATGTGCTTTGTAGGCTTTATGTGCCTAACAATTTGTGTACCGGTCCCCTCCAACTCCTTTTGTAAGTTTACTCCCTGGTGTTAGATTCTTTCTAGTTCACTTGTAAGTGGGATTGCTTTCCTCATTTCTCTGTCCTCTAATTCGTGGTTTGCATTATGGAAACATAACCAATTTTTAATATTGAGTTTGTATTTTGCTACTTTACCACATATTCATTTATTACTCCAGTAGATTTTTTGTAATCTTCTGGATATTATCATGTCATCAGCAAATAGTGATGTTATTACTTTTTCTTTTCCAGTCTGGATTCCTTTATGTCTTTTTCTTGCCTGATTGTTCTGGCTAGCACCTCCAGTACTGTTATGAATAGTGGTGACCGTGGACATCTTTGTCTGTTCTTGATCTTAGGGAAATACTTTGCTTTCCCCATTGAGTATGATGTTAGTGGTGGGGTTATCACATATGGCCTTTATTGTATTGAGATGTGTTTCCTTTATTCCGAATTTACTGAGTTTTTGTATGTTGGTGTTGAATCTTGTCTAATGCTTTTTCAGCATTTATTGATGTGATCATGTGATTTTCGTCTTTTTGTTGATGTGGTAAATAATACTGAGTTACACATGTTGAAACATCTTGACATCCTTGGCATGAATCTCACTTGATCATGATGTACAATCCTTTTAATATATTGCTGTGTTTGATTTGTCGAGATTTTATTGAGAATTTTTGCATTTATGTTCACCGGCATCTGTCTATATATCGTTTTGTGTGTGTGTGTGTGTGTGTGTGTGTGTGTGTGTGTGTGTGTGTGTGTATGATATCCTGGCCTGGTTTTGGGGTCAGGGTAAAGTTGACCTTTCTCCCTTCTTCTGTGTCTTAAAGGAGTTTGGAAAGGATAGGTATTGGATTTTTCAGAGTTTGGTAGAATTCACTAGTGAAGTTATATGACCCTGAACTTTTGTTTTTAGGGAGGTTTGATTACTCTAAATTTCTGTGTTTGTGATTAGTCTCTTCAAGCTATTTTGTCTTTGGCTCAGTTTTAGAAGGTTGTAAGATCCTAAAATGTTGTCCATTTTTCTGTATGTTTGCATACAGACAGTCATAGTAGTCTTTTATGCCTTTGTATTTCTGCATGGTCTATTGTAATCCCACCACTTTAATTTCTGATTCTTTCTCTTTTTTCCTTAGTGAGTTTCACCAAGGTTTCATCAGTTTTTGCTTACCCTTTCAAAGAAGCAGTTCTTAGTTTCATTGTTTTTGTTTTTTTTAAAGATTCATTTATTTTTGCTTACAAGCCAGGGTACAGGTCAGAGGTGTGGGTGGTGAGAGGGTTCACCAGAGACAGAGTGGGGAGCAGAACAGGCAGATCGACGGAAACACTGCTGAGGGGAGCAGTGGGTGAGGCAGAAAAGGTCTTCTGTGCCCTGTGGGGAGCTCCCTGGCCTGGCATCCAACTCATGCCACCGCCGCCCACAGCTCCACAGCGCAGTACTAACCCATTGAGCCACCAGGGAGGCCCTTGTTGTTGTTTTTTCAATTTCTATTTCATTTTCTATTTCTATTTCATTTATTTCTGCTCTATCGTTTCCTTCCTTTCACTGATTATTTGTTCTTCTTGTTAGTTCCTTCATATGCAAATTTAGATTTTTTTTTAGACTTTGTTTATTGTTCACCTGTGTTGTTGACTTTCCTCTTAATACCACTTTTGCTGCATCCCATAGGATCTGATAGTTTGTCTCTTTATTTTCATTTGTCTCAAAAAATGTTTTATTTCCCCTTTAGCTTCTTCACTGATCCAATAATTATTCAAACATTTTTAGTTTAGCTTTGGTTTCCCCCCACCCCTATTTATAACATTGTGATCATAAAAGATATAATTTCAATTTTCACATATTTTTGAGGCTTATTCTGTGTCCCAACATTTGATCTATCCTTGAAAGTGTTCCATGTGCTCTTGGAAAAATGTGCGTTCATTTCTCTGGGGATGGAAAATTCTGTACATGTCTCTTAAGCCCACGTGATCCATTACTTTATTTGAGCCATTATTTCCTTGTTTACTTTGTGTCTGTGTGCTGAGATTCTGTAGTATGAATTGTATTGATGTCACCATGCTGCTTTATGTCTGTTAATATGTGCTGAGTGCATAACTATCAATGACAGCTATGTCTTCTTAGTGAACTGTACCCTTTCATTGTGCCCATCTTTGTCAATAATCATCTTTTTTGGCTGAAAGTCTACTTTATCAGACATGAGAATAACACTTCCTAATTTTTTTCCCTCTGTGTTATTGACCGAAATATCTTGCTCCAGTCTTTACTGTAAGTTTATGTTTGTCTTTAGACCTGATGTGTGTCATATAGATGGGTCTTGCTTGTTTGCTTGCTTTTTAAGTCCAACCTGCTACTCTGTATCTTTTGATTGGTGAGTTCAGACCATTCACACTTAGGGTAATTACTGATATAAGGTGCTTAATCCCTGCCATTCTATCTTCTGACTTTTTTTGGGGGGGAGGGGCAATGGTTTTATCTATCTGTTGTTTTTCCATGTGTCTCTACCCGCCCTTTTATTTCCATGGCTTTCCCTGGTGGTTCTCTCAATTTCTTTGTTTCTGCTTCTCTGTGTCTCTGTTCCAGATTTTTGTTTTGTGGTTACCATGTGGGTTGTATCAAGCTTTCTTTGTCTAACGTAGTTCTTTTGTGCTGTCATTGACTTGTCATGATTTGGGTATATAGACTGTCTTTCATTCCCTCTCCTTTAATGTTTTGTTGTCGCCAGCTACTGTTCTTATTTATCTTTCTGATTCTGTATTAATATTTATCACCTTGCCCAAGGTTTTGTGTTCTTTCGTCTGTTCTTTGCATGTAGGAGAACACCTTTCAGTATTCCTTATAAGGCAGGTCTGCTGGTGGTAAACTCCATTATCTTTGGTTTGTCTGAAAAAGCCTTTGTTTTTCTGTCACATTTGAGCGATACTTTTGCATTTTTTTAAAATGTGCCAGTTTATAAAAATTGAAGTAACATTGGTTTACAACACTATGTGATTCAAACATATAGGATCAAAACTCTTCAGATGTATGTCAGCAGACCACACCCACCACCCGCACGCGCATAATTTTCCACCAGAGGCCGTTGGGCCCCCCTGGACACCCTGTTTTCTGTCCTTACCCCTTGCTCTCTGGTAACCTCAATTCTAACTCAATTCTGCAATCAAATTCTGGGGTTATCTGTTTGGCTCTGTCTAACCCTTTGTTTTATTTCTCTATGTTCCACATATAAGTGACATCATCCAGTATTTCTTTCTCCTTCTGACTTACTTTGATTTGCAGTAATCCCCTCCAGCTTCATCCAGGTTACAAATGACAAGAGTTCATTATATATGAGTAGTATTTCACTGTGTATATGCCACTTCTCTTACTGCACTCCTCTGTACTTGCGCATTTAAGTCCTTGGGCAATCTAGCTATTGTAAATAGTGCTGCAGTGAACCTAGGGGTGCATATGTACCTTTGAATTAGTGTTTTAGCATTCTTTGAGTAGATATTTAGATGAATAATTGGTAGGTCATATGATAGATTAATTTTTAATATTTTGTGAAAGTACATACTGTTTTCCATCAGGTTTGAACCATTCTACATTCCTACCAACAAAGTGTGAAGATGCCTTATCCTCCACATTCTCGCCAACGTTTTTTGCTTTAGACCTTTTTGATATGGACCATTCTCACAGGTTTGAGACGGGATCTCGTTGTGGTTTTCATTTGCATTTCCCTAATAATAAGTGATCATGGGCATATTTTCATATGTCTTCTTTAGAGCAGTGTCTATTCTTCTGTGAGTTTTTTATTTGGTTATTTGGGGGTTTTGTCGGTTTTGTTGTTACTGAGTTTAGTTCTTTTTAGATCTTAGATATCAAGTCTAAGTTGGGTATTTAGATCTTCTTAGATGTGTGGTGTGCCCATACGAGTGTTTTGTTGTTTTGATTTCATGAACGTCTCCTTTGCTGTGCAGATTTCTTAGTTTGATGTAGTCCATTTATTTATATTAGCTTTTGTTTCTCTTGCCTTTATTTTTTATTTTTTAGATTTATTTGCTTTTGCATACAAGCTGGGGTGCAGGTCAGAGGTGAGCAGGTTCACCAGAGACAGAGTGGGGAGAACAGGCAGAGTGACGGAAATACACTGCTGAGGGGAGCAGTGGGCGAGGCAGGAAAGGTCTGCTGCACCATGTGGGAATCTCCCCGGCCTGTAATGGAACTCGCGCTGCAGCTCCCCATAGTTCCACAGTGCTGTGCCACCAGGGAGGCCCTCTCTTGCCTTTAGAGACGAATACACAAAGGCATCACTGAAGACAATGTTTAAAGTGTTTTGCCTATGTCTTCTTTTATGCACCTTACGGTTTCAGGTCTTACATCCTTGTCTTTAATCCATTTCAGGTTGATTCCTGTATATGGTGTGAGATATTCTCATTTTATTCTGTTGCATATGGCCATCTAGTTTTCCTACAATGCTTAGTTGAAGAGACTTTCTTTCTCTTAAATCCTTTGTTGTAGACTAACTCTCCATAGATTTGTGAGTTTACTTCTGGGCTCTCAATTCTATCCCATTGGTCTTTGTGTGTTTTTTTACTTCAACACCATACTGTTTTGATTACTATGTATACTTTGTAGTATTCTGGTAGTGTGATACCAAGTTCTTTTCTATCAAGATTGTTTTGGGGGTGTGAGGGTGATCTGGCCACACCATCTGTCACCTCCATCAATTGCCAGGGTTGATTGGGCTGATCTGTCCATGTATGTCTCTCCCAAAGCTCAGTCGAAGAGAACAGCCTTCCCTGGACAAAGGCCACTCTTCATTCAAGGCTATACGAGTAGCTGCACTTGCCTATTAGAACATCCAAATAAGCTCTCAAGATTGTTTTGGCTATTTGGGTCTTTTGTGATTCCATCTGAATTGCATTAGTGATTGTTCTGTTTCTTTGAAGAATGCCATTACAGCCTCAATAGAAACTGCATTGAATTTCTGTATATTGCTTTGGATAATAGGATCATTTTAGCAATGTTCGTTTTTCCATGAATAGGGACTATCATTCCATTTCTTTGAGTCTTCTTCAGTTTCTTTTAACAATGTCTTACAGTTTTCATTGTACAAATTCTTCATTTCCTTGTTACTCCTACATATTTAATATTTTTGATGTGATTGTAAATGGAAATGTTTTCTTGATTTCTTTCTCTTCCATTTCCCCATTCTGCTACCCCCCTGAGCCACCAACCTCAAGTAAAATGTCTGTGGGTCAGTAGCCCCAATCCTGGTGATGAGCTGGCAAATTCCCTGTGAACAATACTTAGTTTTCTTCATGTGGTATGCAGGGGAGGGAGTTTATCAAAACCTCCCTGTTCTACCAGGTTGTCAGTGAGCTACTTTGTAGGATCTCATAAAGTCATGTAATTTGTGCAAATACATTAAATGGGCTTTTAATAATCTTTCATTAGTCAGAAACAGCACATCATTTTTATAATTATTGAAAAGTAGAATCTTATTTTGAGGTACTAATTATTTCTCTTATTATTAATTGAGGAAATAATGATCTTGAGATTGGTGACATTGAGCAGCTTTATAGTGATCAACATAAAATATTTCATTGTTAACTTTATTGATCACATTTTTACAGTATTGTCTGATTTCTCTAAAGTTTACAGTAGAATTGACTTCATCAGTCTCATTAGTGAAAGTTTTCTCAAATCTGGTAGTTTTCATATTTAGAAAAAGTTCTACTCGGTTCCTTTTTATATCTTCTTTTGCCCTCTTTATGCTCACGGTTTCTATGACATTATTGAACATGCAGAGCTTATTTATAATAGCTGTTTTAATGACTTTATTGCTTTATTTATCATCGGTCAGTTCTGATTATACAGGCCACATTTTGTCCTGAAATTCCATCTTTGACCTTCTTCTTACATATAGTAAACTTTTAATTGGATGTTGGAAATAAAGAATTTTATATTCTTGAATTCTGTATTTTGTTGTATTTTATTAAACAGGAATGTTTTCTGTCCATCGGTTTAGTGGGTCGCAGATCAATTTAATTGCATTGAACGGGGATCACTGAGCTCTTTGAAGACCTTTCTAGAGGAGCCTTCCTGCCTGGGTTAGAGTCGTGGCACATCTGAGGTCTGGCTCCTCCCGCTCCTCTGCTGGCATCCTGGGATAACCTGGTCTTACAGTTCTGTACATCTCCTCATTAGCTTTCCCCAGAAACTGTTCTTGCCCGCTCCATGGGCTTTCACCTTGTGTGTGCACAGATTAGACTTGCGTCAAACACTCAAAGGGATGGTGCTATAAATGTTTGGAATTTTCTGTATGACTCCCTCCTTTTGAATATCTTGCCCACGTAGTACACTTTTCTTAATCTCTGTGTGCTTTTGTGTCCCCTTGAATGAGTGGGGTGACTGGGCTTAGCTTGGGTTCCCTCTCCCGTCACTGCAGTTGGGAAATTACCTCTTGGCGGGGAGGCTAGGAATGGAGGGTCGACCTCGTTTCCCTTTCTGTAGGGACCCCCAGTCTTGCTCTGCCTCCTGTCCAAGGTCTGAAGATGATTGCTTCCTAGATATTTTTTCCAGTTGTTTTTTGGTTTTTATGAGTATGTACTTTCTTATTCATGACTGAAAGAGGAATCTCAAGAGTATTTATTTTATTGTAAGGTCATCTATACTAGGTGATTTTGAGGGGGTCTGAAGAGGAAAGAGGACTGGTGTGATTTCTGGTTCATATTTTCAATATTTTACTTGGTTATCTTATGTAAAATGAATTGGAGTGACTTAAGAGTGTAATCAGAAAAACCAGTAAGGAATATTCCAGGAATCCTAGTAAAGTCTGCTAGTGACTAAGTCCAGGTTTATGGTATGATAGATGACATGGTCCTCAGAAATACAGAACTTAATCATAGATTGAATATTAAATGTGGTTTGGGAATTGAGTGGCTGGTGGAAGATGAATAGAGGATCAGCTGAAAGGCAGCGATAATCAAGAACTTTATTTTGAGCACAGTAAATCTGGGCTGCCTATTAGATGTCTAAGGAGATGTCAAGAAGGCAGTCAAATATATGTCTCAAGATCAGTAGAGATGTACATGCTAGAGATAAAATTTGAGAGTTGTAGACATCTGGTTTTTAAATTTATGGGAATGAATAAAGCAGTCTTTAGAGGCTGAGTGGTGAATGTACTAAAACTTGACATCCTCTCAGTGAAGGCAAGTGGTACATTTCTTCATTTTATTTATAAATATACAACTCTGGATGATGAGAGAAGGTCAAACAGACATGGACTTTATAGCAGACGTGTCGCAGATGTCCAAGAAACTCAGGCTGCTGAGGAGGTCCTCGTGAGGAGGGCAGAACTACCCTGGGCGCTGTTATTATGCACATGCCAAGTAAATGATCAAAAAGAATAATTCCTCTAGGTTAGATGGTTGGAAAATCCCAAGAAGGTGGATTTGGCAACATCACCTTGATCATTTCAAATCATGACATAGCTACAGAACCAAGAAAAAAGAAACCACAGTGAAAGTGCAGAGTTCCCTAAAGGGTTATGTAAGCTGGTGGGCTTGTGTCAAATGATTTTGGTTAAGAGGCAACCTAGGCTGTGGGGGGAAGCCTGAAGATGGCCATCACTGACCTTCACTGGACAGCTGGCCTGCTCGTTGGGCACCTCCCACTCGGGCTTCTGTGTCGCCGGAAGTCAGAATGAATGTGGGCTTGTTCCACAGCTGGGGGGGGGGGTGTCTCTGCATTAGCATAAGCTCACTTCCCACTAGCTCTGCAGAAACTTCCCTTCTAGCATTGCTTTCACTCTTTTATTTTAATGTATTTTATAAATATATATATATATATATTTAAGATTTTATTTTATTTCTACATACAAGCTGGGGTACAGGCCAGAGACATGGGGCGGTGAGAGGCCAGAGACATGGGGTGGTGAGAGGGTTCACCAGAGACAGAGTGGAGAGCAGAACAGGCAGATCAGAAACACACTGCTGAGGGGAGCAGCGGGCGAGGCAGGAGAGGTCTGCCGCACCACGTGGGACTGTCCCCGGCCGGGCATCGAACTCGCTGCCGACAGCTCCACAGAGCGCAGTGCTCAGCCGCTGCACCACCAGGGAGGCCCTATTTTAAAAATATATTTTTATTGTTATGTAAAAAATAGATGTTTACGGATAAAAACAATACAAAAAAGATACTTGAATCCCACAAAATCAATGTACTTTTCTGTTCTCATTCTCTTTTCCTCTCTCTTCACCTGTTCTCTCTTTTTATATCTGTATATGTATCTATAGCATAACAAAACAGAGATCTTAGGTTGTGTTCAATTTGGTGTCTTTTTTTTTTACTAATATCAATGTACAAACATTTTTCTATAGCCTTCAATATTTTTGAATATACAATGGCCGCTTAACATTCCGTTATGTGGAAATACGTAATATTTGTTTAATTAATCTTGTATTGTTGAACATTTAAGTTGCTGTCAGGATTTTGCCATTACGGAAATATATGATGAGATCTTTTACATAATTACATGGATTCCTTTGCTAATTTCTTTAAGATAATCGCTTCAGTTCTGTGCTTTTTTAACAGGTTTCTAGAGAATCCCTTTTGTAGGAGAGCACTTTTTCTTTTGTATAGATTTTATCTTAAATTGTTTCTCTTCCAGAGTTTATAAATATTTAGAAATTTTGTTCAATCTACTAGAAATAGGCCAATTTCTTTGACACATTTCCTCATTGACATAAAGTGTTATTAAACCCAGACTGACTATCTGGCAAATATGTTCTATTTCCTAAGGGAATAATCAAAGTGATCGCCGACTGTCTGTTAGTTCATTCACTTAAATTTGAATCAGTACAGAGCCGCTGTATCTGTTCCCAATTTGGAGTCTTTGAGCTCTGGTGAAAAGAGTGACTTCTATACTCTGGGTCCTGAACACGTAATCGGTCCTGGATCTCAGTTTATGAATCTAAATGAATAAGATGTTACTTATCACGTAAGAGTTTAAGGATTAAATCTGATTGCTAGCCCATGTAAAAATCTCCTGAGATACAATATGCTGCTCAGATCATCTTCCAAATGCCTCCCAGATCTCTTCTGCCCAGCGCCACTGCCAACTGGCTTACCATTACTTTCCCCTGGACCTGCTCCAGCCTCCACACTGGCCTCCTAGTGTCCACTCTGCTCCAGTTCTCTGTCCTGCTCACGGCGTCCAGGGGAACCCCAGGGGCCAAATCCTGTCATCTCACTCTGTTCCGTCTTCCAGTATTTTCTTGTCATGTGTAGGACAAAAATGCTCCCGTCTTTGGCCCCTGAGGCCCTCACAATCAGGTCCCTGACTACTTAGAGATAAATTCCTACCACTCTTCCTATTCTCTCTTGGCTTCGTCCACACTAGACGTCTTAACATTTTCACCTACATCAGGCAGATTCCAACATGCTGTCCCCTGTGGCTACAGCTGCCCCCCTAACCCTCCAGGAGAGTCAGCGATTCTCTTCGTTCAGCTTTCACCTCTCAATCATTTCCTCGGACAGGGGTTCTGCTGGCTGCCCCTTATCTACTTTATTTTTCTATTTATCACCACCTACGTTTAAAAAGACAGACATGGGCCTCCCTGGTGGTGAAACGGTTAAGCGCTGCACTGCGGAGCTGTCAGCAGCAGCAACGCGAGTTCAACACCTGGCTGGGGAGATTCCCACATGGCGCAGCAGACCTCTCCTGCCTCGCCCGCTGCTCCCCTCAGCAGTGTGTTTCCGTGGATCTGCCTGTTCTGCTCCCCGCTCTGTCTCTGGTGAACCCTCTCGCAGCCCCATGTCTCTGGCCTGTACCCCAGCTTGTATGCATAAATAAATAAATCTAAAAAAAAAAAAAAAGAGAGAGATGACTAATTTCCATCTCACCAACCAGAATGTGAGGCCGGGGACTTCCTGGGTTTTGTTCCCCTGCTAGTGCACTTAAAGCCCATTATAATCGCTGGCATACTGAAAGGCACATGTAAATTTTTCTTAAATAAATGAATAAGTAAATCAATATATATTTAAAATGTTCCTTGGATCTAGCACATCTGTCTGGGCAAAGTACAACTTAATTCTCTTCTGTTTGGCTTAATTCTGTGTAGTCTTCCTAAGCAGATACTCCTCCCTTGTGTTAGGAAGTCAGTCATGATGTGTATTTGAATATTGAAACTAGAAAGTGTTACGCGTTTTCAAGATTTTATATAGTAACTTTCCTATCAGTCATTTCGTCACAGCCATTTAATTGATCTTTGAATTGGATCTTTTCTTCCTCCTAAGAGCTGACCAACACAGTTCATTCTACTAGGTTTTGACCCCGGATGAACATTATGTGTGTTCATTTAAAAGTACCTCTAATTCATTTCTCCAAAAACCAGCAGGACATGAATATATTGTCTTTCAATGTAACCTTGCTTGGCAACTAAAAAGCAGCGCTTTAAAACTCTGGGCAACATAGAAATGGAAGCCATTTTGATGCTGTTCTCACCTCCCACACTACCCAAGATGGAGGCTCTCCCTTTTCAGCATGAAATACTCCCTCGGCCCCTCCTCCACTGTCAGTGGTTCTCAAGCTTCCCTGCACATCAGAAGCCTGGGGAGAGCTTCTTAAAACAGCTGGGTCCACATTCCAGAGTTTCTGACCCAGGAGGTCCAGGTGGGGGTCTGAAAATTTGCATTGCTAATAAATTCCCAAGCCAGGTTACTGCTGCTGTTCTGAAACCCAAGTTTGGAGAACTACTGCTCTGCAGAGTAGAGTTCAGGCACTTGACACAGCGCAAGGCAGGGAGCACAGTGCTTAAGGGTATCTGTGACCAGGCAAATCCAGCTCTGCCATTCCCCAGAGATGTGACTTTAAGGCAGTTATTTTTATCTATTTATGCATAAGAGGAGGATGATTTTAATATTTTCCTCATAGGTCTGTTATTTGGTTAAATAGCATAATACCCATAATGCCCTTGGCACAGGTATCAGCCCCAAATGTTAGGTTCTGCAAGGCATTCTGGAAAACCGTTTCTACCTCTTCAACTTCAGAGTCTGTTTGAGGCTCTCTTAAACACACCAAACACCAGCTCCTTGAGTCCTGTGTGGGACACCTTTACTTTCATTTTACTTTACATTCTTACATCGCGCCCCTCACAGAAGGCATTTTCTGAGCTTAGGGGGGCTAGGTGTTTCTCCAAATAAATAGTCTGTTCTCTGCCTTCTGTTGTGATGGTCCGGTAGCAATGATGACAAACTTTTTGTTTTACCAAAAGTGATATATAGGTTTAATGTACTCCCCATTAAAATTCTAATGAAAACAGAATAGGGGCGAGGAGGGAGGAGAACATGACGGACTGTGATGGAGGACTATGGGTGTTTTGGTGGTGGAATAACTGTGGTGACCACACCTGAGAGAAGAAAACCTATATTGTGGGGGGAAAACAAACAAACAAGGATGTAAAATAATGGTATGTCATTAAGAATAAAATAAAATTCTAATGAAGTTCTTCAAGGAAATATACAAAGAAATCTAATAGTTATACGGAATCATAAAAGACCCTGAATAGCTAAAGTGTTCCTAGGGGAAAAGAAGAAAAATGAGGCATTATGTACCTGATTTTAAACTACTTTATAAAAAAACATGGTGTTGGGGTAAAAATAGAAACATGTACCAATGGAATAGACTCAAAAGCCAGAAATAAACCCCCACATGTATCAATACCTAATTTATGACAAAGCAGTCACAATCTTACAGTGGAGATGGAAAGTCTCTTTAACCAATGATCCTGGGAAAACTGGGTGGACACGGAAAAGAGTAAAGTTACACCATTCTCCAATTCTATGCATTCAAAAAAAAAATACATTCAAAATGATGGAAAGCTCAGATAAAAGACCAGCACCAATAAAATGCATAGAGGAAAGATTGTAACATGTTTCTTGATCTCGATAGCTTTGGAGATTTGACCCTCTGGTAAGGGAAATAAAGGCAAAAATAAATGATTAAGAATATTCCAAATTTTAAAAGTTTTACATAATGAAAGAAAATATTCAAAGATTAAAAAGGCATCCTACTAATTGGAGAAGATATTCACACATCACACAACTGGCAAGGGATTAATATCCAAGGTATACAAAATGCTTATCCAATATATAAAAACAAGCAACCCAATTAAAAAATGGGCATCAGATCTGAAAAGACAATTTACCATGAAGGATATGCAGAAGGAAATGAGATATATGGGCGAATGTTCATCATCTCTTGTAATAAAGGAGATGTGAGTCAAAATGGTGATGAGAGATCAGCTCACACCCATGAGAATGGCAGGTATTAAAAAGACCTCCAAGGAAAAGAAGCCCTTCTGTGCTGGTATGTGGGGGGGGGGTGTAAATTGTAGCTGCTACTATGGAATAGGATGGAGCTTCTTCAAAAAATTAAAAATAGACTGATATGATCCAATAATGCCACTCCTGGGTAGTTACCTGAAGAATATGAAAACACTGAAAGGAAAGATATATGCACCCCGTGTTCATTGCAGCACTATTCATAATATCCAAGATACGAAAGCAACCCAGTGCTTCCCAACAGAGGACTGTATCAAGAAGATGTGGTATATAGCACAATGGAATCATACTTAGCCATAAAAAAGTAAAATCTTGCCATTTGTGGCGATATGAACAGATCGTGAGGGGATTACACTAAATGAAATAAATCAGGAGACAGCTAAATACTGTATGATTTCACTACTTTGTGGAATATAAAGAAAAAAAGCACTCTAACAAAATAAAAACGATCCTTTAGACTCTGCCCACAGAATGGTGGTGGCCAGCGTGGAGGGAGAGAGGTGGTACTACGTGGGTGTGGATGGGATGTACATTTGGTGGCCGGCACAGTGTGCGCAATACAGTTTCTGAAGTGAGAAACTGCCCCTCTGAAACAAAGAGTGTTGTAAACTAGTGTTGCCTCAATAAGGAGAAAAAGGGTGGAAAATCCTCCAATAGCAGGTGCGAGAGGATGTGGACACGAGGAGCGCTGGTACACTGTTGGTGGGACTGAAAACTGGTACAGCCATTTTGGAAGGTGGTCCTGACATACCTTAAAATGGTCTAAAGAAAGAAATAGAATCTGATCTAGCAATGCCACTTTGGAGTAGCTACCCAGAGAATAGGAAGCCATCAACTAAAAAAGTTATATGCTCCACAATGTTTATTGCAGCACTATTTAAAATAGCTAGGATTTGTTGGGAATCATTGCCACAAAGGTGGCAGTTGAAGCCATGGTTGTGTGTAAAATGCACCAGGAAAGCTGGAAGGAGAAAAAGGACATTGAGGATGCAGCCCTCACACACTCAAAAATGAGAAAAATTTGTCGAGGACCATTTGCAATGGATTCCCAGGTGCTCACTTCAATTCCAGAGTAGCTGCAGGCACTGAAAATCCCCAAGTCTTAGGCATTGATTTTTCAGTAAATCCACATCTGAAATGGGTTAGGAATTCGTGTGTGCTTGTAACAAATCCCTCTATAATGAGGGTGCTGCTTTTTGTGGTCTTTATCATCTCTGTAGATAAACCTCAAATTCCTCTATCCTTGTATCTGGTACAGTTCTTTATCTCATGATAGAGAAGATTCCAACAGAAATATCCCAACTTGATCTAGGAATATTTATAGAATGGAAAGAAGGTGTCCTACAGGAGGACAAGGCACTCTTTGCAGGGTTGCCCTGAGAGACACTGCCTAAATCTTGATAATCAGTATAACAAGAGAGGGGCATACATGTTCAGGGGCCAAAGTTGGTTGTCTCCTGGAATTAGTCACACTGCATACTTTAAATGCCCTGAAATGTGACGTCTCTCTACTTCAAGACCAGTCCTGAAAGATAGTAGCAGACCTAGTAATAATAATAGTAAATGTTTCTATATAGCTCTCTGATCTAAATGTCCTACAGCTATTAATTTAGTTGTTCTTCATAAGAACCCCAGGAGATAGATGCTATTATGATCGCTACTTAGCAGTTGAGAAAAACAAGACACAGATTAAATAATGTGCCCTAGTTCACTCAGGTAGCCAGTGTCAGCATTAGGATGCCAACCCAGGTTGTCAAATGCCTGGGTCCACGCCCAGGCTGCCTCCATCGTACCCGCCACCTCTGGGTGGTGCTCTCTATAAACTAGGACATGAATTTGAGAGTATACAACATTCGAACATCCCTGAATTTCACCCGAGGACTGCATTGTGTTGTGAGTGTGGACACATATTAGGTAGAATTAAAAGTATTTGACACTTCTTGGAGCACTTACTGGATATGGACATCGGTTCTGATTGTTTTACCCATGTTAGCTATTTAATCCTTACAACAAGCTATGAGGTGGTATTATTACCATATTTTATAGCTAAAGAATTTAAGACAAGGAGTCTTAATAATGATACTCCCAATGATACCTTGTTAAATTATTTTTTTTTATTTATACATACAAGCTGGGGTACAGGCCAGAGGCGTGGGGCGGCGAGAGGGTTCACCAGAGACGGAGCGGGTAGCAGAACAGGCAGATCAGAAACACACTGCTGAGGGGAGCAGCGGGCGAGGCAGGAGAGGTCTGCGGCGCCATGTGGGATTCTCGAACTCGCATCACCGCTGCCAGCAGCTCCACAGCGCGGCGCTTAACCGCTGCGCCACCGGGGAGGCCCTAAATGATACGTTTTTAAAGTACTTTGAAATATTCAATGCACATAGACAAAATAAGGCATACTCCTTGTTCTTTCAGAATCCAAGACACATGATTAATAGGCAGACATAGTTTTCACTAAAAATTCTAAATCTCAGAGCCTCAAGGATCTTAAAGTATTTACAATTCAATGGAAGTGATACTGAAGTTAAAATTAAACAATTCTTAAAGCTAAATTTAAATAGTAAAAACCCTGTAAGCCTAGACGTCTCAACAAGAAATACATCATCTTCTTTGCCAAAATATGAAGTATCTGTTGGGTAAGCTGAGGGAGTTCACTGCTCTTCATATTAATGTCTGTCTGCTTGGGTTTCTCTTCCCACCTTATTCTGCTTATGTGTGAATCCAAAAGTTTTCCTGGTGAATCTTGTGTGATTAGCCCTGTTTGCCGAAGCTGAGAAGTTAATAATCCCAATCTCGTATTTCACTGAGACAACTATATTGACATAAAGGTTTAGGCTTTTTTTTTTTTTTAATATTTTGCCTTTCAGTTCCTTGGTGCACTAATTTAATCTGAGCAGGTATTTGAATATGTTTAGGGAGTAACAAACTCCGCCTCACTGGAGACAGTCAGGCTGAGGCTGAGCCACACGCTTGTTAACATGACTTGTACAGTTTTCACCATGCGTGAGTTTCACGGCATCCTTAGATAATTGTGTGTTATGAATGTGCTTTTGTGCAGGGCTTGAGGAGTTGCCATTTCTCCTGAGGAGCAGTAGACAACCCTGAACACAGGAGTCCCCAGTGCTGGTTTCAGGTCATCCTCTGATCTATTGTTTCCTGGAGCAAGAATCTGACAAGCCCTTGCATTTGCAAGTGATACAGCAATTTTCTTGTATTTTGGCTGTCCTAGCCACCCAGTACACAGCTCTAGCTCTACAGCTCAGCCCTCTGGAAGGCCTTTGTGTGCTGTAAGGGATAGTTAAACTAAGCTATTCTCCTTAACTTAGATTTTAAATAAGACTCTAATTAGTGGCTTATGTATAAACTTCTTGCACCTACTCATTAGTGTAACCTTGGTCCGGACACCTGCCTTTTCACTATTTCTTGACTCTCACTATTTGTGACTCTCTTCCTCACTGTGTTGCTTCTGCACATTAACTAGCACGTGCCTGGCTCCTGGCACTGGCACTGAGTCCTGTTACAGGGACCAAAGTCAGTGCACTCCCTGGGCTGCATCCTGTTTTCATTAGCCATCTGCAGAACACTGCCTCCTGCTGGAGAACTGCAACCTGACAACCCTTCCACATACACACTAAAAAGGGCTGCAGTGAGCCTGGGAACAGACAACCTCTATCCTATCATTATTCCACAGTGTGCACCAGTACCTATTTTACGTAAGGCCCTTCTAGGCACTGGAATACTAGAAAAGACAAGGCACACTTCCCTCCCTCAAGAAACTCCCAGATACGTAGCATCACATGATTCTCAATCCCCAGTTACTATTTCCTGCTTTTTTGGACTCTGCTCCTTACTGCTCCCTAATGGCCCTTCTGAGGACTCTCCTCTCATTTACACATGGACTTTTCCTACATTTAAGTGAGAACTGTTGGACCTGGACCTTGTTCTTGGATAACATATTGCACCTCTCTTTTCCTTTGAATCACCAAGCTAGAGTAACATATCCTTTGGCATCTAAGAGTGATGGCCGTGCCAACTCTGTGCCCTTTTCTCAGGACCATCCCGTGTTGTTATTGAAACACAGTGCCTTGTCTTCCCCACAGCTTCCCATGGTTCATAGTTTACCTGATGTTCTGTTTGACATTGTCATCGACTTGGTACTAATACCAACTGCTTCTGGAATATAAGAGAAGAAAGAACTGGAGGCTCTTGAGAGTATAGTTCTGTCTCCAGGACTGAGGGAAGGCAGTAGGTTTGGATAATCTTGTAATATTTTGGTGTAATGAAACTAGGACAAAAATTGGACAGGGTCAGATTTAGATGTCAAAAATGCAGACTCCATTAATGATGCATGCCATCTCAGCTCACTAAGGAGCAATGATGCTTATTAGGCACACTCAGAAATGCCACAGTTAGAGGCCTGGGAGACGTATGAGATCCAGGCATAATCATCAGGCATCCAAAACAGAAATCTTGTAGTTGAATTGACTTGTGTAAACCAGTTGCCTTTGTGGGTTTTTTTAAAAGTCCTGATCCTGACGGAAAGTCTTTTGTAAAAATTCATGCAATTAACAGCAGATTCTGTGAAGGAAATCTACTCCTTGCTTACTCCCTACAAGCAAAGCACCAAGGCAGTTGTGTGACACAGTTCCATGGTCACAACTAATGCCAAAGTGAACTTGTGTTGCTTAAAAGATGCTGCATTAATGGTAGTTTCTAGCTCACAAATGGGTTTTGTTTAGAAAACATCATTTTTAAGATTTGTAAGCTCCACCTAAGTTAACTCAAATTGGACCATAGTGCTAAAAGCAGGAACTAAAACTGTAAAACACTTAGAAAAACAAAGGAGTAAGTCTTGTGACCTTGGATCAGGCAATAGATTCATAGATAAAGCACCAAAAGTATAAGACACCAAAAAAGGCCCCAGAAACATTGGACTTTATTAAATTAAAATTTTGAGCTTCAAAGCACACCATCAGCAATGTGAAAAGATAATCCACAAAAAGGAAGGAAGGATTTGCAAACATGCAGTGAGATTTGTATGTAGAATACATAAAGAAATCTTGCAATTAAAAGTCTGATCATTCCATTAAAAAATAAGAAAGTTTCGGACTAGACTGTCCAACAGAACATATTTATTAAATTGTCAATAAGCACATGAAAAGATGTTTAACTTCCTTAGCCATTAAAAAAATGCAGAACAAAATCACAATGAGATACCACTTCACTATAGGGTGGATACATTAGGGTGATAATAAATGTCGGTGGCGATAGGGAGAAACTGGAAGCCTCATGCACTGCTGGTGGCAATGGAAAATATAAGACTGTTTTGAAAACAGCCCAGCAGTTCTTCAAAAGGATGTGATCCAGAAATTCTACTGGATATATGCCCAAAAGAAATGAAAACATAGCTATATCAAAATTTGTGCATGAAACTTAATAGCAGTATTATTTACACTAGCCTCAAAATTGAAGCAATCCAAATATCTGTCTGCTGAATAGGTACATAAATATATTCATACACTGCAATGTTCTTCAATAAAAAAGAAATGAAGTACTAATATGATGCAACATGGATGAACCTTGAAAACATTAAAAACATTACACTAAGTAAAAGAAATACGACCCAAAAGGCCACATATTATGTGGTTCCATTTATATATGAAATGTTCATAATAGCTAAATCTAAAGATACAGAATGTAGGTCAGTGGCGGTTTGAGGTTAGAGATGGGAGTGGGATTGACTGCAAATGGGAATTAAGAATCTCCGTTTTCCATAGTGGATGTGCTAATTTATGTTTCCACCAACAAGAATTCCCTTTTTTCTACCCTTTCTGGCACTTACTTTTGTCTCCTTTGAGGGTAATGCCCTCACAGAGGTGAGTGCTGAGCCTCTGGGTTTATTCTTCCCTAACGATTAGTGATGTTTAACCCCATTTCATGTCTGTGTTGACTACTTGTGTGTCTTCTTTGGAAAATGTCTATTCAGGTCTTTTGCCTGTTTTTTTTAAATTGGATTGTTTTTCTTGCTATTGAGTGATATGAGGTCTTATTTTGCATATTATCAGATATGATTTGCAAATATTTTCCCTGTACATTGTCCTTTCATTTTGTTGCTCATTTGTTGCGCTACACAGAAGCTTTTTTGGTTTGATTTTCTGCAGTCTCAGTTCTGCTGCTGCAGGAGACAAGGGCCTCCTTTGGGGCCCAGACATTGACACTTGGGCACTTCAGCTGGGCTTCAAACCACTGAGCTCATCTTTTCCCACTTGCCTGGTAGAGTGGGAGCAACCAGCAGCTCTCACACATGCATCTGTCTGATGGAAATTCTTGGATCCTTACTTCTGCTAAGGGGTTGGGTAGGAGTGTACAATCGTGATGCTTTGCAAGTCCCCACGGCCAGATCAGGGCACAGAATCAGTGCTCCCTTCCCTGCTAGAAATAGTCATTAGTGTCTTTCAATCAGATGCGAGAGCCAGCTGAGAACCAGTTCAGAAAATTCATCCTTAATATTCTGTTCCTCTATGACCATTCAGTACCAAAGTCTATTACTGAGTTCTTCAGAGAAACAGAACCACTAGGAAGTAGCATACAGAGAGATCTGTCTCTAGATCTGCAGAGTAAGATGGGAAGCAGGAGAGCGCAGGGTTTAGTTCCAATGTGAAGACTGACAGACTCGTGCAGGAAAAGCTGTGTTTCAGTTTAAGTCGAAAGACGGGGATAAAATGATGTTCCCATTCAAAACCCCTCAGGCAGGAAGAACTTTCTCTTACTTGAGGGGCCAGGCCTACCCACATTATTAAGGGCAACTTTAGCTGTTTTACTTGTTTTACTCAAGTTGAGTGTTTAAATTTTAATCTCATCCCAAAACACT
>PVIJ01010657.1:0-51187 GCA_004024925.1 Scalopus aquaticus | reverse complement strand
GTGGGAGAGAGACACTTAGCGGTGGGGGGTAAGGTGGGGGGAGGGGAGGATAAGGGCACAAGATGGAAGAGAGGAGAATACAGGGGACCATGGAGATGGATCACGGGTGAATTGGTGGTGGGCTGCCCAAGGGGAATACAAAATGTAAAAGACATAAATAACAATAAAAAAATAATAATGATAAGAGAAAGCATAGAGTAAAGACAGATTTTGTGTTACAGTGTCTGTGATAACTAGGAAGTAAGATAAAACAGTCAATAATAATCCTTGAACAGGAAATTGGAAGAACAAGACTGCCTATCTTGAGTGTGAATGTTACCTCTTTAATCTTTCAGCCTGTTGACTACAAAAAGTATATGTAAGTACCATTTTCAAAGACAACTACCTTTCAAAGACAATTACAAAATGCCACATTTTGCTCTTTGTGATTTTCACTGAAAATTTATAATAAGTTTATATTATAAACTAGTGTTCCAGAGATGATATATCACACTTCAATAGTTAGTTGTCTGTCAAATGGTCTTTGAGCCCTCCGGGCAGGTTTAAATATTCTGCACTGTAATATAGAGCTTGGACATTGCTTTGAGTTCATAAGAATTAATTTTAGTGTTTAAAAAGCACGATAGTGTGTAACAGTATATTTAATTTCCTAATCACCTAGACTTCAAACTTTGGAGTCAGTTTTAATAAAATCATTCAAGTTCTGTATCTTTTCCCCTAATCACTTTTCAGAATAAATGTCATTTCCTTCTTTGAAAAAAAAAAAAAAGGCATTGCAGTTTGGGGTGGAGACTCAGATGAGAAATAAAAGGGGTGGAAAAAGAAGGAGACTGAGTTGCCATGATTTAGAGGAGGAGATCCAGCAGCAGGAGAGATGTAGCCACCATGATTGAGAGTTTGGGAATCAGCTGCCAGGAACTTTTGAGCTGCCAGGATGTAGAATTCTGGATTGAGCTTTTTTGGAATCTTTTTTTTTTTAAAAAAAGATTTATTTTTTATTTATACATACAAGCTGGGGTACAGGCCAGAGGCATGGGGTGGCGAGAGGGTTCACCAGAGGCAGAGTGGGGAGCAGCACAGGCAGATCAGAAATACTCTGCTGAGGGGAGCAGCGGGCGAGGCAGGAGAGGTCTGCCGCACCATGTGGGATTCTCCCCGGCTGGGCGTCTAACTCGCGTCGCCGCTGCCGACAGCTCCACAGCACAGCGCTTAACCGCTGCGCCACCGGGGAGGCCCTTTTTTGGAATCTTAAGTGATTTTGGGGTCAGCAACTTGGGCCTCCATGGTGCCAATCTTCAGGAGGAAAAGTTTAAAGACTTTGTAAGTAGCCGAGTGACAGAAACCGCTCCTGGTTTTGTTATTACTACAGCCGAGAAAAGAAGGTAAAGGCCCAGAGTAGGCGCCTTCCTAAAAAGCATAAGTGCAGTCTGTTGGGCCATCTGGCCGCTGTAGTTGTTGTTTTGAGTGTTGCTGGCCTGGTGCTATGCTGGGGCACCACAGCACTCTGGGAGCATCTCCAGTTGTGTCCTGTGCTGTCCTCATGAGTTGGAACCTGGCCTACAGTCTGGCTGCTGCATGCCTACAGAGTCAGGAAGATACCATCTTGGACATGTGGTCTATTGTTTGGAAGAGGAGCTCCACATCCTCAGTGGCAGAAAGACGCCGCCTTCGTTTTTTCTTATTTGGGACTTAAAGGACTGGACATTGTTTTGAGTGAGGTAAATGGCCATTTCTTAGCCTCAGTAACTCGTTGTTTTTCCCTTTTTTTAAAAATAAATCCTGTTGTTGTTGTTCCCTAAGCCTAAGTAGTCTTGCAATTGTGTGCACTGGTGTAAAACTAGGATAGTGACCAGTAAACAATTGGGGCAGGGTCCTTGGCCGGTTTTAGTGCCCTCTTCTGTTCGGTATCAGAACCTGGCCTACAGTCTGGCTGCTATGTCATTGCAGAGGCAGGAAGATGCCATCTTGGACACTTGGCCTGTTGTCTGGGGGAAGAGCTCCTCGTCCTCAGTGGCGGGACGATGCCTACTTAGCTGATTTTTTGGGGGACTTAAAAGGACTGGACATTGCTTTGGGTGAGGTGAATGACCATTTCTGGCCTCAGTGACTCTTTGTTTTTTCCTGGTTTGTTAAATATATCCCATCGTTGTTGTTTCCTGAGCCTGAGTAGTCTTGCAATTGTGTGTGGGTAAGTTTGTAAATGAGGAAAAGACAAGAAGGTTATGTTTGTTAAGAAGTATTGATATTGTAATTGTTTAAGGTGACGTTTAAAGATAATTAGGTGTTTTATCACAGGATCAATTTATTTACAAAATCATTCTGTGATAGCATGACCAAGTGGTATCCAGGTACCCCAAAGTTAAGGGGTACATGCTCTACAATGGGCCATCCACCAAATAAAGACAAAGGAGACTCTTAGTGTGGCAGATCTTTAATAGAAGTAGCAAGCATAGAGAAAGAAGAAAAGAAAGGATATCCCTAATAATAGGTTCCCAGAAAATACCCCCAAATACCCATTCCCTAGTCAAATGCCTAGCCTACCAGTGTCAGCCTTAAACAGGGTCTCTGAGGCCTAAGAACTTGCCAAAAGTCTAAATCACTATCTGGTAGAGAATAACAAGAAAAGGAAAAGACAGTTCTGAGACAAAAGGAGTAACATCAAAATACAAATCAAGATCATGATTGCCATTGTCTCCACCAAGGACCAGGAGAGCATCTGCCCACATATCTCTTATCCACTTGACTCTTTCAAGTGTCTCTGCTGTTACACATAATAAAATATTTAATTTCTAGCCATTTGCATCTAAGTTTATTTGGAAATTTTAATTTACTCTCCATGTAAGAATGTTGATATACAAATGTATACATAATAAATAATTCAAATATGTCATAGTTTTATTTTGCAAATGCCAGCAAAGAAGTATTAACATTGATTTTTTTTTAATATTTATTTATATTTTTGCATACAAACTGGGGTGCAGGCCAGAGGTGTGGGGCGGTGAGAGGATTTACCAAAGACAGAGTGGGGAGCAGAACAGGCAGATCAATCAACAGAAATACAATGCTGAGGGGAGCAGTAGGCAAGGCAGGAGAGGTCTGCCACACCATGTGGGAATCTCTCCAGCCTGGCATTGAACTTGCGCTGCAGCCACTGACAGCTCCACAGCACTGCGCTTAACTCTTTGTACCACCAGGGAGGCCCAGTAACAGTGACTTTTATTACAAAAAAGGTCTGTGGTGTTTTTATTTTTTTTTATTTATTTTTTTTAAAGATTTATTTTTTATTTATACATACAAGCTGGGGTACAGGCCAGAGGCGTGGGGCGGTGAGAGGGTTCACCAGAGACAGAGTGGGGAGCAGAACAGGCAGATCAGAAATACACTGCTGAGGGGAGCAGCAGGCAAAGCAAGAGAGGTCTGCCGCGCCATGTGGGATTCTCCCTGGCCAGGCGTCGAACTCGCATCGCTGCTGCCGACAGCTCCACAGCGCAGCGCTTAACCGCTGCACCACCAGGGAGGCCCTCTGTGGTGTTTTTAAAGAAAATTATGAAGATAACAATTCTTGATTTAGGAATATTTGTTTCTCTTGATTAGGCTATTAGTTAATAAAGTTGTTTGAATTTTTGTTGTTTTTTTTTTACTTTACTAATTATTTTTTTAATTGAGTTATAACTGAATCTAACCAATGAAAGTTATACAACATGTTTCAATATTTGTATATACTGTGAAATGATCATCATAAATCTATTTAACATTCATCTTCATACATAATTACAATTTTTTTCTTATGACAACTTTAAAGATGGCAGCAACTTTGAAATATGCAATATTGTATTATTGATTATACTAATATTTTATTTAGTATGTATTTTCATTAAGCCACTGTTATTTTACATCCTTATTCATATGCCCAAGCAGTTCCACTCCTAGGTATCTACCCAGAGAACACAAAAATAATAATTCTAAGGGAAACAGAGACTACCATATTTACAGCAGCAATATTGACAATAGTCAAGATACGGAACAACCTACGTACCCCAGGACAGATGAATGGGTTAAGAATGTGTGGTATATACAAACAATCAAAACTACTCAGCAATCAAAAAAGACATACTCATGACATTTTCAGCAACATGGATGGAGCTGAAAGGGATTATCCTTAGTGAAACAAACCAGAAAGAGAAAGATAAATACTAGATGGTTTCATTTATATGTGTAATACAGAGAAATCAAACAAAGATTCAGACAAAGACAAACTTTAAAACAAACCCTTGAAATCTGACCATAGCTTTGAGGCAACCAGAAGGGGAGGGGGAGGGGGGATGGGAGGAGAAAGGAGGAAAAAAAGGAGGGTGACCACAACAGACCATGGTGGAGGATATGGGTGATTTGGTGGTGGGTAATCTATGGTGACCACACTGAGGGAGAAATTCTTTATTGTGTAAAATATGAACAGAGATGTTTTAATTTTTCATTTATCTTGATTTGGATTGCCTGCGTTTTAACTCAAGACCAGTGAGCCAGAATGAAACAATTTTCCAGTTCCTATCCTCAGAATGGATGTCCTTGAAATATAAGTGAGAGCTGAAGCATAATGGGAGAATTTGCTGCTATCTTTTCTTCCTCACACTACAAATTAGTGTACAATCTCTAACTCATATAAAGATGTTTACATTCCTACAGATTTATTTCAAAACTTATTTTTTTCACAATTATCTTTATTGAAATAAAGTTGGTTTACATCATTCTATTTGTTTTAAGGGTTATAGGTTCAAAACTCTGCAGACGTATGTTTTCACCCCATGCCCCTCATCAAAACCCCAGTAATGCCCCATGCTCCCTTGGAACCCCTCCCTCATCTGCTCCCATCCCACCACCTTCCTCTGGTTGTTCAACTTTGTGTTTAGATGTCAATCATTTTTTTATTGGCTTGGCTTTGTCTGACCTTTTGGTTTGGATCTCTGTGTGTTACACATATAAGTGAAACTATCCAGTATTTGTTTGTCATTTTGTTTCTAACTTATTTTGCTTAGCATTCTCCTCTCCATTTCTATCTATGTTGTCTCAAAAGACAAGAGTTCAGCTTTTTTATAGTTGACTCCTAGTGTGTGTGTGTGTGTGTGTGTGTGTGTGTGTGTGTGTACACACAACTTTTTGATTTTTTTTATCTACTCCACTGTCTTTGGGTGCTTAGGTTAACAAAAATTTCTGTTTAAATACTTATGAGACCAATGCATTTCAAAAGAAAAAAAATTTTTCTAAGCAACCCTTGATAGCAAATATTGCTGGTTACATTACCTATTACTATTTTTGTTTTTTTCCCTCATCCCAATGGAAATACAAATAAACACAAATTGCAACTTCTCACTTTAAAATTTAGTTGCAAAATGCAGCTACATTTTCACTTATGTTTTCAAAATTTTAAAATCCTACTTCATTCATGTTACATAGTACTCAATGATCTGATTTCCATTTCACTTTCATGTGAGTAACAACACTAAAAGTTTTGTGACAGGGAAACTAGAAGGTGTGAGATACTAATAGCACACAAATTGTTTCTCTTCTGTATTTCAACAAGTCAAAAATAAATTTTCTTAAGCATTCTAATAGTTTGTTAACCTACTCAGATAAATTGGAGATATGAGACTGAACTGAGGGGAAAAGGAAGGCTTGAGGTAAGGAGGTAGAAGGGAGATAAGAAAAGAGAGGATGAATTTTGTGTAACTGCAGATCTTGATAGAGAAGTTTGTGATGACCACTGCTCCTTCTTGGAAAAAGATTAATTAAAGCACAATATTTATCATTAAGATATTATGCAACTATTTTTTAAACATTCAGAAAAAAAGGAAAATGAAAGAAATTATCCTTTAAAGCAAGTTTTTTTTTTCATTTGATATATCTTTTACATCATTCTTCCTTTTTGTACAGTGTATGCTTCCTCCTCTCACATGTAGTCCCCGTAAAATTTCTACGAAAATTCAACCTTGCACTATTACCATAGTCCCTTGTGCTCTTCCTTCCCATTTTGATCCCTCTTCTTCCCTCTCCCTCTGCAGAGTGTCTCTGATTTATACTTGCCTGTTAATTTTGTTTTTTAATTTACTATAACTTTTTTTTTCCTGATCGATTTAAAGCATAAGCAGTCTAATGGAATCATGTGAACTTCCTTGGAAATTTTTTCAAGTTTCTTACACTTTTTAAAATGTACTGTTCTCATTGAAAATAAGGAAATGTGATCATGTGATTTTAGCACTCACGGCTATGCCAGGTACTTAGTAAACATGTTAACATAATACTTAAAACTCAAGCTCCCACTTTTATTTAATGGGCACATTGAAGAATGAGAGGAAGCCGGAATCCCAGTCAGTCTACAAAACCAGAATTAGTACATTTTCAATTGAAGTATGAAATCTCAAACCTCCTTCATGCTACTTCCCTTTTTTATAACAGGGATGGATGAATGTCAAATACCTTAAACTAATA
Source organism: Scalopus aquaticus (assembly GCA_004024925.1). Classification (NCBI taxonomy): domain Eukaryota; kingdom Metazoa; phylum Chordata; class Mammalia; order Eulipotyphla; family Talpidae; genus Scalopus; species Scalopus aquaticus. Next base: position 44,704 of record PVIJ01010657.1, on the reverse strand, counting down.
CAAATACAGATACAAATACAAATACAGATACCTAATGTGTATTTCCCAGAGGAGAGAAATAAGAAGAAAAACAAAAGCAAACAAAAAACTAAATGGAATCCAGTGGAGTAGTATTACTTATAGAAAATCTTTTGGATTTAAAATGTGATTGCTCTGATACTTGATCAATAAAATCTTATCAATTTAAGGTTACATAGAACAGCTAGCAAGAAACACAGCGTAAGTAGCTGATCTTGGTTTTGGATTTAAGCAAGTCACACATCTGTAGCATTCAATTGTGGGCTGACTTAGTGATTGTTGTATTAAAAGATGTCAAAGGTGGTGTCGTTAAGACATGAAAAATAAAGCTCTGAATATTTAAGCTGGTATACAATGTACACACAAAGTGTACATAACAGAAGTAAACATGAATAATAAATTAATCACATTTTAGTAAGTGGGGAATGTGAGTATGTAAACACGATTTGCCAACAATGCGATAATTTTTCTTTGTTTTTTTTATTTTGCAGGAAAAAGTTCAGCATTTGCAGAAGGCTTTTACTTCAAGAGTAGATAAATCTACACAGACTGAAATTCTAGGCTATGATGTAAGTACCTATATGAAACCTTTTTTATCTTCTTTATAGACATTCAGACCTCCACAGCTTATTTACCTCTGCTTTTCCTGTGTCCATGCATTGATTTAATAGGATTTAGTGGCATACAATTCATCTTCTGCTCTTAAATAATACCCAAGTACCTACTTGAACTGACAAAAAAAAAAAAAAGATAATTACAGGCAGTGACTAGCATACCAATATCTTAATCATTTTTTTTCTAAATCAACATCTCTAATACACTCTTTTGAATTAGTTAATTTGCAGACATGTGGAAGATACAAATTAGAATACTGGGACAATTTATTTTTAAGAAAATGCTAATTTATTTATTAACAGTTTAATAAAGTTCTTATGTTTGCAATCACCAAAGACCAAGAACATCATTTTAAAATTCTGGCACATAAAAGGAATAACATCTTTGCAGAGAAATTTTCAATAATATTTTAGCTCTTAGGCTTTAGTGCAGGCAGCAGAAAGTAATTTAATTGAAAGTTATCATTTTTTTCTGCATATGAAATACTTCAACTGTCAAAATAGGATTGTAAAACATGTTTTAATACAAGACTGCTTCAGTAACACTGGATGATTTTGGATAACTTTGATTCAAATTTGATTAAATGCAGCTATATATTTTCCTTTTGCCTAAGCTCCTGACTTTAAACTTCCTTTTCTTTTTTTTTTTAAGGTTTATTTATTTATACATACAAGCTGGGGTACAGGCCAGAGGCGTGGGGCGGTGAGAGGGTTCACCAGAGACAGAGTGGGGAGCAGAACAGGCAGATCAGAAATACACTGCTGAGGAGAGCAGCGGGCGAGGCAGGAGAGGTCTGCCGCACCATGTGGTATTCTCCCTGGCTGAGTGTCGAACTCGTATCGCCACTGCCGACAGCTCCACAGCGCAGCGCTTAACCGTTGCGCCACCAAGGAGGCTCTAAACTTCCTTTTCTGAAAAAACTAAAGGAATTATCCTCTTTTTCTTGCATCTAACATTTGTGAGAACTGTTTTTTCTATTGAAAAACAGTCATTAATACTATTTTAGCGCTTCATTGATAAACAGAGATATTTTGGGTTGATTCACCATTTCCCTTACATTCTTTCATATATTTTAATAAACATTTAATGTATTTTGCTAGAATAAAATTAAAGAATGAAAGTTTCATGATAGTATTTTTTGAAGGATTCCTTGCTACTAATGCCTGTTATTATTTAGGTAGTCCTTAGCATAAAATAATAATCTGTTCTGATGAATTCATGAATCATAGTTCCCAGTGATATATTCTAGGAACTAATCATCAGAATCAGCAAATTAATAACCAAAGATAGAATAAGAAATATTATGCCGGTAGCTAGATATATCTGTAGTAATAAACTTTAGTATATTTTGTATGTGGAATATGTGATTCATCAATGCTATAATCTTTCCATGATTGAGATAAATTTTCTATTTTGTATATAAGTATAAATAATTTTTCAAATTTGTATGTGTGACAAGAATCATTTATTCAGTGATTTATAATTTGATCGGGTTTTTCTAGGAAATAGAGTCTTACCTTTTTAATTTTTTTCACAAATGTAACATATATAACTACATATATATACTGTATTGGTTTATAATTTACAATAATATTTGTCAGAAAAAGATAATGAAATATATTTAGAATCTTGAGCATTATGGATATCCTTATACTCTCTACTTTCATCATGAAGCTATCAATATTATACACAAATTATTATTTGTGGATTATTAATCATGTTTCAATGGTACAAATGTCAGAATACTACAGTATCTATTAATAAAATTTCCTTGGAAAAATAGCTACATCTATAATCTTTTGCTTAAGGTAGGAAATAGATTACCTAATGACTTTAATTATAATGAAAAGTATTAAAAGAAAACTATTAAAAGAAAGTTTTTCTAATAACCACTTCTACCTGCAACAGATTTATCAGGAGACTTGAAATTAATGTTACTATAAAATGTGATCTGATTTCTAATGCACATGGAAAAATTATTTGGAAATAAGTGTCTCGGCAGGGGCTACAAACACAGTAATTCTTGTGATGAGGAGTGTTGCTAACTAAATGTTCAATGTGTCTCAGGTCATCAATGCCAATTTAAACTTTTTCACCTCCTTTTGTGTGCACAGCCTTAGTTTATTGAAAGATCAAATAATAATTTTGTAGGTATCACAGTGTGATTAAAATGGGATAGATGATGAATAATTATAGTTGAGTAGCATGCTACACCTTAAAAAGAGTATATTATGAGGTAGAGAAGTTTTTTAGATTACATAAACTACATAAAGGAAAGCTTCAACACTGCATATATGCTATTTATAAATATTTTATAATTTAAAATACTGAAAATAACCTTTTAGTTAAAAGAGTTGAAAAAGACTAACCAAAATGCTGGAGTAAAGATCTTACAATCCGACTATGAGAAAAGTCTGGTACTTCTATTAATTTGACATATTTATGGACAGAATTTTGTTTTGAACTTTTTTTTTTGGATGTTCTCCAGAAGATTACCATTTTAAATGGGCTGATTGACTTCATTAATTTTCCTTTCAATTAGTGCCTGAACTTTATTCCAACAATCACGGGGTCTCCAGTTGTTATTAGAGGTAAAAGCACTGAAGTTCTAATTAGGTGCTTCCTTTTATTATCGTGGTTTAGATTTATATTTAATAAAAAAAAAGTACTAATCTTCAAATTTCAGCATCCTTTTTTTAGTTTCTTTCCGAGTTTTGAAGTTGTCAGTTATTTCAAATATTATTATTAATTCCTTTTGTCTAAATATCATTAGTAGTTTTTATTTGGTGTTTTAAAATTGATTGAATTGTGGTGTCAATTTTAGTTCAGTCATCTATGGATATAACAAAAGTTAGCTTGGAAATGTATGCTCATATACCTGTGTGTTTTTCAAATATTTTAATACGCTTTCCAAATGTTGGGAACTGCTCCATAAATGAAGTTTTCTACTTATATACTAGGAAAATAAAAATCTCAGTTGCATTATGAACACATTTTGAAAAAAATTTCTTAATGTAATTATGTTTATTTTCAATATTGTCTACATTTCTCAGACTGAATTTTGGAATGCTTTTTGGCACAGTTAGGTACAAGGGGTTCGAACAAATGTGAAAATAGTTTGTCATGTAAGCAATAACAGAGATTAGTCTTTACTGTAATTTTCAGCTATAGATCAGGAAAGAATTTTGCGTTAGTCTAATATATTATGTCTACCTTTAATAAGCTCAATTCTAATAATTGAGTAACTATGAATTAGTCTCTCCCATCTAGCTGCTAATAAACTGTTGTTTTTTAAAGATTTCTATTTTGGATCCAACAACACTATCATATTTCTTAATTTCAGTACTTCTGATCATAGAACAATGTAACCCAGCCTTCAGGGCATGAATACATGAACCCCAACATTGACATTTACTTACCTCAGTTACTTATGCTTATCTTTACAAATTTTGAAAATCATATTTTAAAAATATATCTATATTTCAGGTTTTCTTTTGAGCTAAACTTTTAATATTGCATTCAGAATAACATTTTGATACAAATATAGATTAAAAATACATAAAAATGATCACCTGCCATAGTTGCTTAACTAACACCTAAGAGACTAGTCACAATTTATCTACTGGTGAAGATCTAAGGGCATAATTTTTGAAAATCCCAGACATGCATTTATTAAACAATTATCCCTAAGTGTCCTCTGGAAACCAGGACCTGTTTTGGGTACTTGACATACATCCTTTAATCAAACAACAAATATTTCCTCACGGAGCTTGCATTTTATGAAGGCAAACATATAAGGGACAATAAATATAATAAATAAGTACAGCATATAGTACAACAGAAGGTGCTGAGTACAATGTAAAAAGAAAAATGGCAACGAGAAAGCATAATGTGAATGTAGGGCTGAGAGTCAGGGATGTGATCACAAATTTTAAACAGGGTGACTTGGGGAGGTCTCAGGTTGAAATATAAGATGTGAGACATGAGACTTTAAGGAACTGAGATGAAAAGAATTGAACAAATCTTGTTTTAATGTGTTTGTTGAAACCTTTGAAGACTCTCAGTCAGTAATAACACATTGTTTAATCTTTACTGCAGCCCTAGATAAAATAGTTGGCTTCATTTTAGGCACTCAGTATGAAACATATGCCTTCTATACCATAAATCCCTAGACTCAGACCCAGGTCACCAAGAAATTTCTCAGTAGGGGAACACAGACCATCAGAGAGAGTAACAGACCTCTTCCCTCCCCGATGATATCATCATATTCACTTAACATAAGCACTGCGAAGGAAGCTCAGGGATCATCCATAGTCTAAATTACACCCTCTTCCCTCTTTATACCATGCTCTGTCTCCACCGCCTCCTCTTTATACCGCTCTTCATCCACTGCAGGCAGAGGTGAATTTATGTACAGTCAGTGCGTGATTAGACTTTATTGTTTAACAGTTCACAATGACCGTAATGGTAAAAAAGTGAGAAAACAACACTCAATAAATACTTAGTGGAAATAAATGAATAGATTAACTAAAGAATGATAATTTTATTATTTGAGAGATGTGTAACGAAGCGGTATGCATTATTTTCTTCAAACAAAGAAAATATGAAGTGCACGTTGCTATCCTACATTATTATTGTATTTCATGCTAATGACTATTTTGAGATAGTATTGTGTGCCTTTTAGAACAAAGCCTTAGGTGCAAATCAGCTTGGACAGCAAGTGATTTCGAAACATAAGATTCAACATGCAGTTGTCTTTACAGTACTAAATTGAAGGCTTCTTTCTAAAATCTTGAATCTTTACTTAGGAGTCATGTCCTTTCTGGAATGCTCTCAGGTCATTAATTCAGCTCTAATTGCATAGACTTAGTATTGGTTAACTAATCCTATTGTTAAGAGAATTTTTGCATGAAATTCTTAAGGGGAAAAGAGCAAGGTCAGGTGTTAACTATGAAAGCTCTTCTAATTATAAAATATTCATTAAAATAAAAAAATAAAAGGGCACATGCACACAAACATGTGACATTTAAATTAGTGTTAGAAATGATAAAATAAGGCAATTGAGATAATATAAACAAACGTATTTAATACTTCAGGAAGCAGACAATCTCCTTTCTCGGAATTCCCAAATGGGTCAGAAGGCAAGAAGTTTTTCTAGGATAAAGAATAAAGAACCAGGAAGAGAAAAATGGAAAATACCTGATTGACTCTCAAGTTTGTTAGCAGTGAGAAAGGACAGAATTGACTAGTTTGAGGACTCGCTGACTGGAGAGAGTATGCTTCTGGTCAAAGGCGACACTTATAAACCCAAGGAAGTTACCTAAGTTCTGGCTTGCTGATGTGGTACTTTAGTCAGGCGTGGCTCCATCTTGGGTCTAGACATTTATTACAGCACTAATAATATGGCCATTGGATTTACTGAAAAGTATGTTGATCCCATTATAATGTTGATAAGAAAGGAAAATGTAGATATTTGTCAAAAAGAAAATTTTTCTGACCTATTTCCATCTCATACATTATACCTCTATAGAAATCTAACTTTAATTTCAAAATATCTAGTACTTTTCTAGATAGGTTTAGAAGTCTTTTCGATCTTTTGGTGTGCACTTAGTGCCACTACATGGTAAGAAAGAGATGTCTGAGGGGATTGTAACATCCTTGGAATGAAAGAGCACATCTTTTGAAAGATAGGACATCTCTCAGTGTATGTACGATGTAATCTGAAAGTACGGCTCGTGATCAAAATTTGTATTACATTCTAAGATTTGTTCTTTTATGTGTTTAATGTAAGTACTTCTGGGTTTATTTTATATTAGCTCATTTCTAAGGAAGGCATTGCTTTCCTTTAATGTGGTCTATAATCATGAAAAATCTACAAATGAGAACTTAGTCTTCAAATATAAAGGATACTTATCATTACAAGATAAACATATATCAATATAGATGTGAATCTAGATACACCAGAGCACATAGTCTTTGATACAAACACACACACACACACAAACTTACAAATACACACATCTGCATAATATTGGTACAAAAAAATCTATTTTATTTGTTGTAATGTAACTACAGACATTAAGTACAACAGATGTAAATTTATTAATTTTTATTTATGTATTAGGTGGATTATTGAAAATATTACCATACTAATACAATATTTAAAGTGTTTTTTGGTATTTAATATGATTAAATCAAATCCATACAGCTATTTCCCAGGCATGGGTGTGACCCAACTTGGTTTACTTGGTATAAATTAACATTGAAATGTTTTCTTTTAAAGTCAGTTGTCAAATTGACTCCCTACAAACATTAACTTTTCAATATGCAGAAATCATACAACTGTGTATTCTAAATTGGAATTTTAAAATGTTTGCACTAACATAGATATTTTATTTTTCACACTAAACCAGTTGTTTTTCTGTTTGTCAAAGTTGAACCTTTCTTTCTTTAGACTGTCAGATTTAATTAATTATAGTAAAACATTTCATTTTTCCTTTCATTTTCTTGTGCAGTTTGCTATTTTCTTTGACAACATTCCTAGTTGTGTTTGATTTAGAAATACTAAAGGAATAAGACGTGCCAAGATCATTAGCCTCATAGTGGTCTTCCCAATCAAAAAAATTGCTCACCCATTTCACGCATGTTTGGGAACTTTAGAATACTATAGCTAATAATGCTCTTCTGCCAGTAAGAAAAGTGATAATATATTAAATACATTAACATTTGATTTTTTTAAAATATTTTATTTATTTATGCATACAAGCTGGGGTACAGGCCAGAGGTGTGGGGTGGTGAGAGGGTTCACCAGAGACAGAGTGGGAGCAGAACAGGCAGATCGACAGAAATACACTGCTGAGGGGAGCAGCGGGCGAGTCAGAAGAGGTTTGCCATGCCATGTGGGAGTCTTCCCGCCGGGCGTTGAACTCGCGTTGCTGCTGCCGACAGCTCCACAGCGCAACGCTTAACCGCTGCGCCACCAGGGAGGCCCTGATTTTTAATATTTCAAAATGAAGGTTGTCATAAGTTATGACTGAAGAAAACAAAGAATAAAAAGTTCCATAAGTGATGGGCTTTATACCAAAAAAGGAAAAAGAGTAGAAATTTTCAGAATATTGAATTACAAAGTTTCTTCAAAGAAAGTCATAAACATTAACCTTATTCCTTATAAATTAAGAATACCAGGAAATTATATTCTATATGACTGCCACATTGTTAAAATGGTAATTAGAATTTTAGATTTATAAAGTTGACTTGATACAGAGAAAATTTATACCTAAAAGAGAATAATTTGCAATTCAAAGTTTTTTACATAACAGAATTACTTCAGATTTTTCATTATTTTATGCATTTTGTGCTTATAAATTGATTTATAGATTTGGATTTAATCCATCAGATTAGTGGAAAATTCACTGACACTACAGTCTAATGGAGTAATTTTCAGAGACAAAAATACTCTAAACAAATTCAGCATTTTCTTGCATTGAAAATACATAATTTAAATATTGATGAACTGTTCATTTCTTAAGCCTAAGAAAATGCTAATGTAGAATAAGAAATAAAGTGTTTTTCAACTTTTGTAATTAGAAGAAACACTATTCCTAAATGCTACTCTTTTTTTTCAAATTACCTGAATGTTGTTATAAACCCTGAGTGTGAATGTATTGATTTTCTTCTCTGAAGTATTTTTTAGTTTGTTCAAAGCAATGTATAAGCACTGAATCTTTAACTATACATATATGCCTTATACAAGAACATATTTATATTCACATATTCATTTCAATTATAATGTATATTTTATTTCAATATTAATGTTTTTACTTTACCATTTAAATGACTGAATGTTATTCAGTCATGTGAACATTTTAAGCATTTTTTAATGTTTATATTTTTTTCCTTGTCAAGAACAGCATTATCATATGGCCCAATTCCCTATAGAGTAGAATTTTTTAAAAATCAAACAAAATTACATGTGATTTATTCTCCACCCAGCAAGTTTATCTCTATAAATTTACTCTGAACGTACACATTCATGTTCCAATAAACAATGTCAGAGATTCTTTTATGGGCAGTATCTGTAATAGCTAATGATGAGAAGAAACACAAATGTTCACCATTAAGGAACTGTTTGATAATAAGAGTTCATTCACAAAATGGTATTCACGGAGTCCCTCCCCCTGAGAAAGGAGAAAACATCAGTGTTTTCATATGGAATAATCTCTAAACTACGTAAATAATTGAAACAAGAAAAGTGTGAAACAGTTATATAGTATTCATTTTATAATAGTTTGTATATATACAGATAGCAGAAAGAAAACAGGGAAGCCCAAGAGAAATAGGGTGGAACAGATGATGATTAGGGCAGATTACTTTGCATGTATGTTTTAATGCGGAAAAAAATGATTAAAATTTACCTGAAATAGATAAATGTCACTGTACTTCAAATTGACATCAGAATCACAAAAAAAAAATATATTTGAAAATTGTGACTTGGACCCCATTTCTGTTGCACATCTTTGCCTGGCGATAGTCTGCAAAAAAGAAAACTTAAAAATCTACAACTTACCTTTAGTAGTAAACTATGTGTTATAACTGTTATGATAATTTTAAAGCTATATATAAATTTTGTTAATGACTGAAGCAAACTTTACTAGTATCCTAGGTATTGTGATGAGAGAAAAGAAATATACCTATGAAGATTAAAAAAGCTGAAGGGATTCGCCCTTCTAATATAACCTTCAAATAGAAGCTATCAACATTGTTTGACATATTAAAAATAATTAACTTGTTAAAGAATATTTTGCTAGCTCTCTTCACTGAAGTTATTTAGAGCAATATCCAGAACTATCTAGCCTGAAAATCATCCAGATTTATAGGCCTAACTTTCCCTGTATTACAGGAAACACAGCAAGGATTGGACATGTAAAACAATTCCATGAGTCATCAATCAGATACATTCTAGACATGTTATTCTAGGAGACAACTGACACAGTACCCTTACAAAATTAAAAAAAAATAAAGAACCATTAGAGTCATCTTGATTAAAGTGACTAAAGATAATAATAATGACAAATGTATATGTACATCTCTATATAATATATGAAAATGTAAATCATATATAGAAAGAGAGGAAAAGGGAAGGGGAGAGGGTGGAAATACTAAAACAATTATGAAAACTCTTAATTACTAAATTTCAATGAAAGTTATGCAGTAGTTAATGGTACTAATTCTTCTAAGTTTCCGTATGACTAGAACTTTTCCCAGTAAAGGGATGGAGTAACAATTTTTTGAAGACTATTTTAGGAAATTGGATTAAAGACAGCTTTTAAATAAAAGAAAACAAAATTATATGGGAAGTTATAAGCCATTAACCAAGCAGAGTAACTTAAACAGAATATAAAATATGATCTTGTTTTGGTAAAAAAAAAAAAACTGTAAATGAATATATAAAAGTTGATGTGATGATTTTTACTACTTAAGAATATAGCATTTCATTTCTTCAATTTTTTCTTGTTTTTTTGCACATTTTGCAATGAATATATGTGCTTCTATAATAATAAATTTGTAATTTCAGTGCAGAAACATATCATTCAAAAAAGCAAACTCCACAACACTGCAATGAGGAATAAAAAATTATGTTTGTATGATGTACTTAATTTCTACTTAAGTATCATCTTCATACAAAAATAACTTGTAAATTTTTGAGGAAACAGTATTAAGCTGTGTTTCTTTTCAAATATAATGATTAAAACTAACATTAAATATTGGAGTCTAATTTGCCAACATAGTGAATACATTATATTTTTAAATTCCCAAATCAATCTCTTTTGTAATTGAATTTTTTAATTTACAATATCCTCAGAGTGGTTAATGATAAAAAAAAAGAATAGTATCTTTCAAATTACTGTTGTCCCTACAGAGTAGTCATTGGGAACCATTTGTTCTAATTAGTTGAACTTTATTCTTGCAGAGTTAGTGGGGCTTTTTGTCCTCTCTACATGGCATGTAGAATATTCCAAACTTTTATGAGTATAGAAATGTTAGTTTTGTATATTTTAGTGACATTTGTGCCTCTGAACATATTCAGCTTATTATATTTTTCTCTTCATTTGATTAATATTTTTTAGAATATTAAAAATTTGTATCTGGATTACAGTTTTATTTAAAATATGATTGTTGCAGTGCCAAAAATACACTGGAAAACAACTCCAGATTTACAAAATAGATAAAATAAGACCTACCCCCTCGGTCTTTTCACAGCCATTTGAATGGCATTTGAAGAGCATGTATAAAACAGTTAGCCTTTTGTTAATTATTTGTTAGTCTTTATGTAGACATATTTTTAAAGAATATGTTTGAATGGCAAATACATTTCTGCCTCTATGTAAGCAGATACTTACATCTGTTTGGATCCTTTCTTCACAAGATATTCCACCGTTTTTTGTTTTTATGTATATAATCATTTAGAAATTAAAAAGAGTTATTCTAGATGCTTAGATTGTGCCAGTGAATGAGATGGGCAAGTTGCCTTACTTCCTAAACTTAATACTGTAGTAGAAAAAAAAAACAGACAATAAATTAAAAATCAAAGAAATAAGAGAATTTCACCGAGTGAATAAGGGTCTTGGAGGTAAATAAGCAGAAAGATGAGATTTAAAGAAACTAAAAGGAGGGTAGTGCCTAGAATAAACTCACCAGGGAAGACAATCTTTCTGGGGATGTTGCCTTTGAGCTGACACCTGAGTCAGTTGTTCACACAAGAAGAGCAAGGTCCTTCACAGGGGAACTCGTTGTAAAAGAACCTTGCAAAATTACTTCAAAACTGCATCCATAGCTACTAGATTTTTACCTTTCCTCATTTTGTAATTTTAGCTTCTACTGTTCCTAGACATAAACCTTTTATTCCACTTAAATTGCTCCAACACTAATTGTTATTTCTTGTCTCTGTTTATTTTTTTATTTTGTTTTGTTTTAAATTATTTTATCTGGAATATTTTCTCCCCTATAATCTCACATCCTTTTGGGGACAAGCTGTATCCCAATGTCCTTGAATTGCCCTCATGAATGTGGAGGGCTCTCTCTTTCTTCATAGCACTATTTCAACAGCTGTTAGCCCTGTACAATCTTTCATCTTGTAGTTGTCAGCACTATGGATCATTACCAGTTTGATATGTTGGCATATAACATACATACATATAACCATATATGTTTATATACTTATAAAACATTTGCCTGATATTGTCACCTATTGTCTTCTGGTATGGCTCATTTTTCTATATTAATATATATCACTTTTATTAAGTTCTATATTCCTGGAGAACAGGCACCACATTCTATAATTCTAGGAATCTATATTTCTTTTATACATAATATTACACAATGTAGTACCATTTTTAAAAATAAAAGATTTTGAAATATCTTAATGTCTTATTTAAAACTGCAATGAAATAAAGAGATATAAAACAATAATAATTGCTGAAGATTGACAAAATATTCTGATGGAATTTTGTGTCTTAAATTATGACTTGGTTTACAAAAAAATCAGGAGAACTGTGTGAGACTTAGCTATCACTCAGTATTTCCCTTGCAGAAGGAATAAACTATTGAGTAAAACATAGTTTGACTCTACCTAAAAAAACACTGAAATAATAAAATTTGCCAACTGATTCCCCCTTTTCACCTTGTGCTTGGTAGTAAAGTGTATTTAAGTGAACGTTAAGCACCTATAAACTGATGACTGTAAATATTTTAATAAATCTTAATAGCAATTTAGATGCGAGAAATTATAAACGAAATGATTTTATGTTGGTTTTGTTTTTAAGTTTTTAAACCTTTTAAATCTTCTAATTAAATAAAATTTCATTTCATTTTATTAATTTGACATGATTCATTTATTTATATATTTTTTGTTTCTTCTTTTCAAGGCCCTGTGGAATCCTACATGCACTGAAGCTTTACTTAAACCAGTACACATCTCAACCTAGGTTAAATTATTATTTGACCATAAGAAATGTATCACAAGTATATTTAATAATCAATAAAATCAGTTTTTCATCATTCCATATGTTAACAAGTTCTCAAAGTTTTAATACAGAAGTCTTTACATTCTAAATATTTCACACATTTATATTTATATACAATTACAAAAAAATCTTGATAGTCAATTAATATATTGATATCTTCTTGTATGTTAAAATATAATTTTATTTAAAAATATCTTTATATACATTTATTCAAAAATGTAATATTCCACTTGGCAGTACATGTATTTTGTTCAACCTTCTTACTCATATCATTTGTGTCACTGGTTATGTCTTAATTTAATTTTACTGCATATTCTGTTCTCTTAGTTGCTCTTAATGCAGGTTTTAAAAACAGTGTTTCTGTTTTGTCCTACCCTCATGGGGATAATTCTTATTGAAGATCTTAATTAACTCAACTGTTTTCCCTTGCACCGATAAGAGAGATGAATGTGGTAGGTCTTCAAATTAAATAAATAATGAAGGTGAAAAATTTTATTTTAACTATATAGAAAGTCAAAAACCTATTGATTTCTGAAGAAGGTTGATTGACTATTGACCATATATGGAAGAAAGTTTCTTGAATGTGTCATAAAAGGAGATGTGTCTCCTGGATTTGGCATTAATCACTGGTTTATGTGTGTCCCTGTTTATTGACTTTATATAATAGATCACTTTAATTATCAAATGGCCAGATTTCAACAAGAGACACACTGGATGTCATAATTTATTTCAAGCTTAAGTGATAGAACTCAATGGAAGTATTATGTTGCGCGCAGTGCAGGGCAATAGAAGAAAAAGCCTTAGACCAAAGGAGAGGAAAACTGAGTTCTCCGTTATTTGCAAACAGACAATGGAATAATCATGATTAATGGTGGCAGCATTCTGAAATATTTACAAAATTTCATAAATAATTTGAATAGTCACGAGACATATCATGGTTGATCAAATGCTGGATATTAAAAGTACTGCATAAATATATGTATATGAAATCATTGGGTCTTTGTTCATTTTGTCCCTTAAAACATCCTTTTTGAACCATATACACAGAACTTTCCTTCTCCAGTAATTTTGTAGAGTCTTTCTCTTATTCTTATCTCACCCATTCTTCTTATTTATTTATATTTGAAACACTGATATGTAGAGAATGTGTACCACTCTAATGGTAAAGATTTCTTGTCAGCTAGAATGGTCAATATTGTTTTGAAGAAGAAAACGATCCAATTAAAGATATTTTGACTAGGAATCAAGGAAGAGGGGGAAAAAACATTATTAGGAGCAATCTAAGTTAATAAAGAAAATACTTTTTATTTCTCAAAAACAGTGTAGCAGAAACTGTTAATGCAGACAAAAAAGGCCCATACCTTAAAAAGTAAACTTTCTTGCTTGTGCCTTAACACCGGAAGACATTTCATTGTGTCTGTATCAGAAAACATTTCATTGGACATCTTTACATGGTAGTAATTTTTCATTCATGGCAAAATATATTCAGACTTTCAAACAATGTCTGTTATATAATTTGTTCTTTCAATTATTATGTTTTGTATTTGATTACATTAAAATGAATTAAAAATAGGGAATAATGGGGAGGGTGGGGGGAAAAATAGGGAATAATGGGGGTGTTGTTTTTAGAAAATATATATAATTCCAGGATGTAGCAAAACCAAAGTTGATATTCTTCCCCTAAGAGACAAGAGGCATTAGAGTTTATCTGACAGTTAAAGACAGTGGATCAATATTTATTAACAAGAAAAAACAGAGTGGTAAAAGTGATTACTCTTGTCTTGTTCCTAATGTAGAGGCAATGCTTTCAACCTTTCACCATTCAGAACATTAACTTTTCAACAAAGGCTATTGTTATATGATTAAATATTAACAGAGGTTCCTTTTTGCCTAAAATGTTCAGTTTTATTATGAATGTATATTGAATTGTTAAGTCCTTTTACTTCATTTTCTCATATGATTCTGTGATTCATTTCTTCCTATTAAATGATGCATCACAATTCTTGCTCGTCATATGTTGAGATATGCTTGCATCCCCAGGAGAAATTCTACTTGATCACAGTAAATTATTATTTTAATGATTTGCTGAATTCAGTTTGCTAGTATTTTATTGAATTTTTTGCCTCTTTCACCAAGGATATTGAACTATAGTTTTCTTTTCTAGTACCTTATTATTTTTTGGGCTTTGGCATTAAGATAATGCTGACCTTATAAAATAAGTTTGGTAGTTTTACCTATCCTTTAGTTGTTTGAAGACTATAAGAAAGATTGTTATTAATTCTTTGAATTCACCAGTGAAGCCATCTGGTCCTTGGCTTTCTGCATTGGGGACTTTTTTTTATTATTATTATTATTGTTGTTCCTATCTTACTAGTATTTGGTCTATCAGGTTTTCTATTTCTTCCTGTTAAATCTTTATAAATTATATGTTTATAAGAATTTTTCCTTTTCTTCTAGGTACCCCATTTGTTGGTATGTAGTTGTTCATAGTAGCTTTTTATGATCTTTGAATTTTTTTTTATCAGTTGTAATATCTTGATAGTCTAATATGAGACCCAAAAGATGAAAAAAAAATTATTCCCTTGTCACCAAAGTAGCCATTAGCTTAAAACTTGAAGAGCTGGAAGGGTTATGTATTAATACTTTTTGAATATAAGTACTGGGGATAGTGAATTCATTTCCTGCCTTCCTACTCAGACTCTTCATAGAAGTGTCTTCTAAGTAAGACTGGTGATATTTCTGACTGGAAAGGAGATTTATGTATATATATTATTGTATCTCTCTTACATACTAGTATATATCAATTTTTTCACAGAGTAAATTTGGAAGAACATATTACTTGCTTTGGTAGTAAAGACGCTACACAAATCTTAAATTTCTTTACATTGTGATTTGTTTATTTCTTAAAAGTTTTTGTGTTAATATAGATCTAGGATTTAATTTTTATTACTAGTATAATTTTTAACGTTATGATTTGTTTTTGTAGATCTCTATCATCTAACTTTCATTTGCTGTAACCACATGAATTTTAAGAATGCGATCATGAAAATTAATGATTAGTCTAGAAACAATTGTATCCATTTTAGTAATAACAGTCCATCAGGAGCAAACATTTATATACACACAAACACACACACACTATTATTGCTTATATATTTTTAATAATAATACAAGCCTTAGAAATATAAAGCATGTTTTATGCATTTGATTTAAAATGTGAAAACTTCTAATAGTGGAATGTAATTGATGATTTTTAGTTAAAAAACTCAGTCTCTTTCAACTAAACAAAGCATCAGATTGTCAAATTAGACTCCAATCATAGATCTTACCTAATGTAAAGTTTTACTAGTCACTTCAAAGGTACTTATAACCACCCTCAGGTTAAGAAGAGACAGGTCTGGGATGTTGAGAACAACTCCTCAAGTTTGTTTTCATCCTGTATTGAGCATTGAACATCCATTTGCTCATACAGAGTAATAAATTAGTCTCCAAGTGAGATTCATTGGGGAGTATGTCACACAGCAAGAACAGAATGTTCACCAAATGTATCAAATATTATGCCAGCATTGTGACATTTTTCATAATGGAAGACTCATAACTTCATAGATTATAAACTCATAACTTCATAGATTATAACTCATAACTTCATAGATTATAAATTTATTTACTCAAATCAGTTCTTTTTTTCTTAAAGATTTATTAATTTATGCATATAAGAGTTGGGGTGTAGGCCAGAGGTGTGGGAGCTGAGAGGATTCACCAGAGAGAGAGGGGAGCAGAACAGGCAGAGTGACTGAAATATATTGCTGAGGGGAGCAGTGGGCGAGGCAGGAGAGGTCTGCTGTGCCATGTGGGTTATCTCCCTGGCCAGGGATAGAACTCATGCTGCAGTAGTTGCCAACAGTTTCATAACTCTGAGATTTAATCCATTGCACCACCAGGGTGGCCCTCAATCAGTTCTTAACCATGGTCATGTTATTAAAATTCTGTATATAAGGATCCTCCTCCTAGTAACTATATTATTTTCCTGAATTCCTACATTCTTGATGACCAGGGGATTGGATGGGGTTACTTTCCTTAATTTCCTTCCCCTGAAGAAAGTCAGTTATTTCATCTCATCATCCCATCTCCTCCATTTCCACCATTCCCTCTGTGAATCATACTCTGTTTGAAAGGAGTAGAAAAGCCAATGTTCTAGCTTTTAATTTTCCTTTAATTGTAAATAAAATGCTTTATTAAAAATTTTAACAAAATGGGGCCTCCCTGATGGCGCAGCGGTTGAGCGCTGGGCTGTGGAGCTGTCGGCAGCGCGCTATGCGAGTTCGACGCCCGGCCAGGGAGAATCCCACATGGCCGGGCAGACCTCTCCTGCCTCGCCCGCCGCTCTCCTCAGCAGTGTATTTCTGATCTGCCTGTTCTGCTCCCCACTCTGTCTCTGGTGAACCCTCTCGCCATCCTGCGCCTCTGGCCTATACCCCAGCTTGTATAAATAAATAAATCTTTAAAAAAAAATTAACAAAAATTAAGTTATTTTTGGTTTTTCTTACATATTTTGAGTAATTTAAAATGCTTTGGGGCAAGAGATTAGAGATTTTTTTGGTGATTATTTTTATTTCCTCTTACTTTTCACTTACAGTAACCTTACAGGAATTACAATGCTTGAAGGAGAACAATTCTTCCATTAAATTAGAGGAAAAAAGTGAAATTCCTTAGTTTTTCTGGTTATGTGCTATATATTACATAAGAGTTTTAAAAATATATATCATATTTAAGTTGTAAATACCATTTTTGTTACTTGTTTCCATTTGTTATTTATATAAATTTTTAATGAGCAATAACCAACTAAGCTAATTAGAAGAGAACATTATGTTTTTATTTTTTAATTATACTATATACTGACTTTTTAAATATAGAATGTTTGGTCTTATGTATTTCAAATGTAGGTTTATTTAAGAGATCTAAAAATCTCTATTCTTTTAGATTTCATTTTCTTTCACTTGGTATGTATCAAACATACAGTAGAAAAATTTACATAAGAGAAAACACATATGAGAAAAACTGATTCTACTATTTACAGCCTGATTTCTCTCTCTTCTGGTGTTCCACAAGTTACTTCTAGCCTCAATTCTCAGTGTCTTTACTTGCATTAGTTTCCTAACCTATAGAACTATTTCTTTAAAATGTCATGTGTGCAATATGGTGTTGCAAATTTTGAAATATGACATAAACATACACCATTATTTTCAAAGATCAGTCATTCCACCATATTTTCAATATTTCTATTTACAAATATATGTATTTTTATAATTAAGAGCCTATATACTCAGTTGCATTCTATTCCAGTTTGTTTTAACTATTTTAAATGATCATATTCGTATCTATAATTGAAGGTTTTTTTCAGGGCTAATTTACATTTTTATCTAAATATTATCATTGTACTTGTCAGAATTTATGGTGAGGGCATTATTCTAACAAAACTTCTAGAACATTACAGAGGAGTGTAGGGAAACCAGATAAGGAAGCAAAAAATAGTTATGATAAATTAAAGAAAAAAGATAATAGGTAACTATAAATCAGAGACATTCTGCTTGGGAGGTGGAGGGAGAGAGGTCAAAATGGGAGGGAAGAGCACAAGGGACGATGGTAATGGTGCACTGGTGAATCGGTGGTGGAAAATTTACAGAGACTATAGCTGAGAGGAGAAAGCATACATTGTACAAAAAGGAGGAATGGTGTAAAATAGATATTATATAAACAACAACAAAAACTTCTAGTCATTTAACTGCTTACAACCTTATCATTAGGCACACTTTTCCTCTGAAAGTATCTCAAAATTTTAAATGACGAGTATATTTTAAGTGTGTGAACAAAAATGACACTCATGTTGTCCAACAATATGCTATGCTTTATCCAGAAATAATTTGCATCACCTAAAACAAATACGTTTCTTGTTTCTCTTCCCTAAATTTTAATGTTAAAGACTTCTTATATTCTCCTATATCATATAGTATTTTTCAACCACTACAAGAAAAAAAATGTGATAATTTTCAACTCACATAAAACAATTCATATTTTTATATAGTGAGATAATTACTGGATTTTTTTTTTTTTTAGTAAGCAAATTGAGACTGGTATTTCTGCGTGTCTTTTTTTTTTTTTTTTACTATTGAATGTGTTGAGATCCTTGGCATTATGTAACTTCAGTTCATCATTAATATCCTAATGTCTACTAAACTAATGGATCACAATAAATTCAGTGTAAATAAGTTAAATAGTAAGATCAGTATTAATCATGATAGTATAATAGTTATAATTCCTTTAAAGGTATCATTTCTACTATGTTAATGTAAATATAGGCCTATATTTAGACTTGTGGTAAATAGAAAAAGGGAGGCAGTACTCACAATTATTGTCACTATTGTGAATCAGTAACAGTGCTCTAAATATCCAATTAATAGTTAATATATATTAACTGGCCTAATGCCACTGTAAGCACTAAGTGTTCCCCATGTTAGTCTGACAACAGAGACCAAACTGTCTATCATGACACCACCCCTGCCCCAGGTCAGTGTTAAGAGAGGTGTGATTATTTCCATTTCAGATATGCAAAGAGGCAGGGATACTTTTGTTTCAGTGCCAGCAGATGGGGATGGAGATGAAGGGAGAGAACCACAGAAAGTTAATACCAACCTTTGAAACCCAAGTTTTTGCTAGGATCTCAATTAAAACAATTTTTTAATAAAAAGAGAAAGTAAAGTGAAAAAGATAGGAGACAACCTTGATAGCATTTTGATTGCTATATTACATGTTGATGCCTTAGAGAATGAATGGGTTTGAAATTCATTTTAGTATATTGCCTCCGTATTTCTGAGTTATCACACTGAGGTCTTTTAAATTTCATTATTTTTTTCTGTGAGACTAACTGAACTTGACAGAGACTGATACATATGTTTTATTACCGCCTACATCCACTGGTGAAGACCCAAATAAACAAAAAACAAAACAGAATTACAGTGCTGCATTCTAATATTCTCACCTACTAATTGAATATAGAATCTCTTAAAAAAGGAAAGCATGTTGAATTAACACAGCTTTAGCCATCTGATTCAGAAAGGTAAGGAGAAAGTCATCTCTATTTTTGGTATAGTCTTTTGGAAAACTGTAAAGCCAGGAGGCATATTTATAGCATTTTACAGGCATAAATGGTAATTAAAAACAAGGTTTCCTCCTGCATAGCCTGGTTATCTTGGGTATGGAGATAACCACTGTTAGCAGACTCCAGGGTACACTTGAAACCAATATGATTGCACTGTTGAGTTTGTTTATCGCACATGTAATTGAAATAGAGCCAACACTACTCTGGTGATTTCTTCTGCCCAACACTCTTAAAGAACCATATGCTTCATTTCCATGCTACATAAAAGTGTTTAGCATTGTTAATCACAAACAAGTGTGAGTTCTCTCATCGTCATTGGCTTTCATTCAATAAAATTTAATTGGGTATCTCCTGTGCACCTGGGATAGACACTTACGTGTTAAAATAGAGCAAGAAGGAGTATAAGGCTATAAAATTAATTCTGGAGTGATAGAGATTAACAGGATAATTATATATTTATCTTACTGATAAGTTCACTATAGCAGATTCTCAGGAACAGGGTTCATCATGAGACTTGATGGCTCACTACCCACTGTTGAAGGATTAATAAACTGATAGCTCATATTCCAATATTATTGTATTTGTTTAATTTACCTATTTAGCAAAATATAGAAGAAAATCATAGTGCTCCTTTAACACAGTTGTTTTTGAACACTCTCATCCAAGAAGAGGTAATAAAACTTACTTTTTTAAGAGTACTCAGAAGCTGAATAGTTTATCAAGCAACTCACTTGAAAAATCTTTGGATCAAAAAAGGGAGCAAATATTATTAGTTTTTTTTTTTTAAGATTTATTTATACAAGCTGGGGTACAGACCAGAGGCGTGGGGCGGCAAGAGCGTTCACCAGAGACAGAGTGGGGAGCAGAACAGGCAGATCAGAAATACACTGCTGAGGGGAGCAGCGGGCGAGGCAGGAGAGGTCCACCGCACCATGTGGGATTCTCCCTGGCTGGGCATCGAACCCGCATCGCTGCTGCCGACAGCTCCACAGCGCAGCGCTCAACCACTGCGCCACCAGGGAGGCCCTATTATTAGTTTTTCAATAGAGAATGCTTTTAAAAATAGGGGAAATTTTTATTCATTTATTTTTTTCTTTTATAAAATCTTTTGTGAAAGAGAAGAGTACTGAAAGTGTGGCTGAATTATTGTTCTATGTAAGTTCTTATAAAATCAACTAATTACAGTATATTCTGTAGAAGGTTCACAAGTTTTGTTAGATATTCAATAGATAAAAAATGTCAGAGGTACATTTAGTAAATACTAATGAAGAGATTTTATAAAAAGTCATATTTGATTAACACTAGGATGTCCGTCAAGAGTAAAAGAATTTGATGTCTATATTGTCAAATGTATTCTCTATACACATTTGAAGATTTTTCCATGAAATTGGTAACTGTAAATTTTATACTGAATAATTCCAAATTCTTTATTGTGGTTTTCATTATTTCAAGTAGAAAGTTAAATTTCTTTAAGGAAGAGATATTGAAGTAATTATTAAACATGAACTCTAAATTTTTGGTGAACTTTTCCAGTCTTCATAGGATTACTGTAAATAGAGTTATATATTTAAATGTTAATTTTATACACAGACGTATAGTTTTTGTTTCATTAATATCATAAATAGGGATAAGAAATGACTCCTTTTTTTGTGTAATGTTAAGAAAAACTAACACAAATCTTGTAGGAAAAAATACTGGTAAAGGAGCTTTTCAATGAAATGATTAAAGTGAGTTCCCCCTTTTTTTTTTATTCAATATGAAGTTATTTACTAAAAGGTGGCAATGGGAATGCATGAGATCAAAATGTAAGTGAAACTATAAGAGAGAGCAGCCAGAAAAGAAAGAAACCCGTCATCATCTTTACAGCAATTTATATTATATCCGAACCATGCCTCTTCTCATTCCAAGGGAGTGTCTAGAGATATTTTTGATTGTCACACTTGGGAAATGCTACTGACATGTAGTGGCCAGAGGACAGTGGTTCTGCTTAACATCCCACAGTGTCTGCCCACAGCAAAGAATTATCCAGCTTAATATGTCAACAGCGCGCTGAGGAAAAAGCTCTATTTGGTACTTGATAGCAATGCTGAAATCTTTATTGGTAACTAAAATATTTTATTGTAATTTTCAGGAAAATGACAAATGGGTTGTTTACTGTCTCAAAACGTCTCAAAGACATTTTTTTTCTTAATTGGGCTGGTCAACACCTTAATACCACATTCTTAGACACTTAATTTCTTTAGTTCAGTTCATAAAACTAATGTGGAATGATTTTAAACCAAGAAAGCCTATCATATTCTCCAAAGTTACCTCTGAAACAATTCTGTTTTAAGCCTTCCATGACAGTGTTTGACACAAGATATTTAGGGAAGTATTTTAATTAGATACTGTTTTTATATGTGCTTCTACCCACTGCCATTAGTGTCAGGAATGTAATATACATATTGCATCCTAAAAAGATCCTTGAAACCCACATAGACATATGTAATACTGACCCTGAGTTTATTTATTTTTTTAAGATTTATTTATTTATGTATACAAGCTGGAGTGTAGGCCAGAGGTGCAGAGTGGTGAGAGGATTCACCAGAGACAGAGTGGAGAGCAGAACAAGCAGATCAACTGAAGTACACTGCTGAGGGTAGCAGCAGGCAAGACAGGAGAAGTCTACTGCTCCATGTGGGAATCTCCCTGAGCAGGTATTGAACTCCTGTTAGAGTAGCTCTGGATAGCTTCATAGTGCTGCGCTTAACCTGTTCTGCCACCGGGGAGGCCCAACCCTGAGTTTTAAATATTTCTTTTCAATTTTCTAAAGTTTGGGACTATAGAAATAAATTGTAATCATTTTTACTTTAATATTTATCTTCTTATATCTATCCCCTAAAGTATTGTTCTGTACATTAATTTTATGTACAATTTTTTCATATGTAACTTCATTGAAATTGCATATTGATATTCATATATGTTGTATTCACATATAACTTTACCATCTAAGATTAACTTTTGCTATAGATCCAAAACAATACAGTAACTCTAGTATTTATCTATTAGAGATAAACGTGTGTGTGTGTGTGTGTGTGTGTGTATCAGAAAATGAAAACAGTAGATATTATCTTCGAATATCAAGGAAATATTTTTTCGACTCATTTTACGATGGTAATTCTCATTTAAAATAGTGTTTTTATTTTTCATATAATTTTAAAATATATAGAGAAAATTGTTGAAATTAAAACATTTTATTGAATTAAATTTTTCTTATTAGCAATAATCAGCCAATAAATACTCACTGATCACTTGCCATTTTCACCAAGATTTTTCTCTTTTAAGGTTTTTCTTGTTCTTTTGTTAGGAATATAGTCCTCTATTTTTGTTTAGCTCTCTGTGTTTGTTACTATGTATTAGGTGGCACAGTTGCTTCTTTCAGTTGTGTTAAGAATGGACTTCCCTAGGTTTTGAATCTTACTGTTAAACTTTGCCTTATTTTTTTGTTTGTCTCTGTAAACTGCGACTATATAGACAGATGGTTTGTTCTTGATAGGCTCCCATTGTTGCGGGTGGGCAAGATTTGTCCGTGTTCCTAGGTGTGGAATCTCTTCAAAACCTAGTTTCAGATTAACTGAAGGATAGACCCTCAGCAGCTTTTACATTATGGCAATATATATGACCCTATGGAATTTCAGTTATAAATTGTGTTAACACCCATAACCATTGATACAGAGCAGATACTTTGGAATCAGGGCAATAATAATGGTTCTAGAAAAGTGTAAAATAGCTGTCAAAATACATGCAAGCTGTAGCAAGGAAAGGGCAGACGCAAAAACCGTGTCTCCCAGTCTATGTTCCCTAAGAATTTCTTTGGCTTCAGTGGTTGATAAGGGGAGCTGACATTTTGGGGTTTGATTTTAAGTCCATCAGTTCTAGCAAGACAGAGGGGATGTTAAAATAGTGCACTCCAGTTCCGACTCTAGTAAGGTAGAATGCAAGCACAAAAATGGCACCCACCAGTGCCTTTGTTCCTGATAACTTCCAATAGATCTTTAATCCCCTGGTAGAATCATTAAGATTAACAAATGAGTTATCATTAACTCATTAGTAATTAAATTAGTAAATTAGTAATTTGAGAATACCTAGGTACCAGATAATGAGTTATTCTCAAATTACTAAGTTTTCAGTAGATCCCAGGTCTAGTGAGTGAGTCTGCTCACGTGCTACTGAAAAGCACATTCACCTTTCCTTGCTCTCTATTGGGACTCATATTTGCAAACCCAATGATTTTCAAAGGTCGTTATTTCCCAGGGTGTGGGGGACTCAGGCACAGATCCCAAGGGTTGTAGTGCCTAATTCAGGCAACTCACTCCTCAGGGATTTGTGTATTTTTGAGGTATTTGTATTCAGTATTTGCGAGGTACATCCTGATTGTGGGCCACCATTTTGGGGGTAGGATTTCTTGCTGAGATCACATCTCTGCCTTTAGTTTACATTTTTATGCAGTCCCTTTCTTCATTATTGTGGAGGAGCTGTTTAACTCATTCTTAGATCTTTTTCTGGGGGAGAATTGTTCTATATGTAGCTCTACATTTGTTGTGTCCATGAAAGGAGATGAACCCAGGAACTTCTTACACTGCCATCTTGAATTGCCTCCTAATAATTTTAATAAGTAACCAACTCTGTTGTTTTCCCTTTCTAAATTCTGTTGCTCCCCTTTATAAATTCTGCAAAACATTAAAACATAGCAGAGTAACAGACTCAGCTCTCATCTTTCAATTTGCTGTTGCTATTGGTTCTCTCATATGGTAGTGTCAGTATCTACCCATTAAGGAATTTCTGTTTAGTGATGTTAATTGGCATGTTTCTGCTTGATACTTTGGTGAACTTTCTTCTGCTCTGGTGCTCTGGGGAAGGGCATGTGTCACTGCACTGAAATTCAGCCAGGTGGTAGTTATCTACTTGCCAAACTTAGAGGCAGTCCCCATCCTTCTTTCCCAATTTGTGCATAGATTAATAATTTTGAAAAAAGTAAAAACATGTCTGTCATGTAAATGTAAAATGACAAATATTTTATTCAGCACAATAATTAGGTTATCAGTGAGATTTAAAATTGCTTCAAATTGCATTTGAGTAACAAGATATTTATAGGTATTGAAGAATGCTAGAATAAGATTATGGTGGTTATCTGTTCATCAGAAATTATTTGCATCTCTATTATACATTCTATATGATGACATCTGCTCTTACAGAATTACAAAATAGCTTCATCAATAGGAAATCAGTGCACCATGCACTATAGCAGTACACTGAAAGAACAGCTAGCAATTTGCTACCTATTCCCAATGTCTATATTGTATCCTCCCTGTGTGGAATTTTTGCTTGGGGGAGGGCAATGTAGGTGGCTCCCTAAGGCTTTCCAAAGTCAGCTCAGGAGCTCCTTGCAGAGAAGGATGCTGGTGTAATGCCCAGGAGGCGAGGATTGCTAGAGTCACATCAGGGTTAAAGGGTCATTTCCATGGGCTCTGCAGACCAGGTAAAGACAGTCCTAGTAACCCAGAGTTTGTGCTGGGGATAGGTGAGTGAGTTTCCTTACTGCTGATTCCAATCACAGGCCACAGAGTGCCCTTTTCTTGACCAGCCTATCCTTTCCCCAAGAAATGTGCATTCTGTAGCCCAGACTGGGGCTTCAGTAAAGTCTGGGGAACCCAGTGGGGGGAAGGTGGGTATCTCTTTTAATGAATTGACACATTTCCTAACTTACCACGTCTCAGTTTCAAATTACTTACCTCTCTCTCCTTATTCATTTTCCCAAAAGCTATATTCTAATCCTTATCTACCCATACAGTAACTGTCAAAGTTTCTTCCTAATCCAATATAAACCTTCTAACTTGCCCATTTCTTCTACACACACACACACACACACACACAATCTTTATGCATATGTATCATGTTAACAAATGTGACTCAATTCAATCACCAAATAGTATCAAGCACAATATTGTGATCCATCTTTCAACTTTCTGCTTTTTGAATGGAGGATCTATGCATTGTCCATACTTATAATAGATGTTTTATAGGCATATATGTGTGAAACTAACAGAAAAATGGAGCAATGTGCCAAAAGCAAAAGCAATATTTCAAATGAATATTTGATTATTAATATATATTTTACAGTAAGTACTGATAACTAAAAAATGGATTAGAAGTCACTGATAGATAAGGCATTGGAGTTCAGAAAGGCATATGTTAAGTTGCCTATTTGAATTATAAGTTAAATGTTTATGATCATAATTATAGAAATCAAGTATATGCACATTAATTAAATTACTGCTCAATATAGCAAAATATATTGCAACTACAAAAGACTGGAATATACATAATTGACTTTAGTGTCAATATTATATAAGATTATTGTAAGCAGTTAATTTGATTGATTTGAAAATAGATAATTGATTCCTGACATTAATTAATTTGTATTAATTCTTTTCTCCTTTAGCTGATGGAACTGATAATACAACAAAAAAAAATTCATAAGTGATTATAAACTCATTATGATTAGATACTCTGTTCTCAGGAAAAATACATTTGTTTAAAGTCTTTGCTCATTGACCATTTCTTAAAATGCTAATGGGGATTTTCATTCAGATTTTACACCCCTGAGAGAAAGGCTTTGACCCTACTTGAGAAGTTAAGCTATAGAATTGTCATTAATCCATTCATGAGAACACACCACATTATGCCATGGAAAGCCTATAGTCTTGCTAAGTTACTAAAAATTCTGCACCTTTTACATTTTCTAAATCATTTCATTATGAAGCTAATGTAAAAAATCCTTTCCTACTGCAAATAATAAAAAAGTAAGATATAAGCATGAGAAATGGAGGAGTATAAAATTGATTTCTCTTTTGTCATAAAACAGAAATAATGACATTTACTAAGTCACAGCCAAAACCATGAATAAAAAAGCTTATTATGACTGTGTTTAATATACTATTGAAGCAAAGCAATAAAATAATGTTATTTTGACAACTTTTGCTTAATTTTTAAATAGAAATAACTTTAATTTCAATTTGGCAATGATATAAAAAAAGTTGTAGAAAGTATGAATATTTATATACCCTTAAACAAGGGTTTCAGAATTTTACCTCTGTGGACCATACAGCTAACATTTTTTTTTTGTTGTTGTTATTTATGTCTTTGACATTTTGTATTCCCCTTGGGTAGCCCACCACCAATTCACCTGTGATCCATCTCCATGATCCCTTGTGTTCTTTTCTATTCCATTTTGTGCCCTTATCCTCCCCCCCACCCCCCACCCCCCGCTGATTGTCTGTCTCCTATTTGGTTTCCTTATAGTCCTGTTATAAGTGAAACCATTCGATATTTTTCTTTTTCTTTCTGGCTTATTTCACTGAGTATGATCCCCTCTAATTCCATCCATGTTGCTGTAAATTGCATGTGTTTATCTTCTTTGAATGCTGAATAGTATTCCATTGTGTATATGTACCACATGGTTGTAGACCTGAAACTATAAAATGTATAGAAGAAAATATAGGCAAAACTCTACAGGAAGTACATCTCAGCAAAATCTTGAAA
Organism: Scalopus aquaticus; assembly: GCA_004024925.1. Lineage (NCBI taxonomy): Eukaryota > Metazoa > Chordata > Mammalia > Eulipotyphla > Talpidae > Scalopus > Scalopus aquaticus. The sequence goes on along the minus strand of PVIJ01010657.1, from coordinate 17,311 downwards.
GACACATCCCTCAAAGCGAAGGAAGTGAAAGACAAGATAAACAGATGGGATTACATCAAAATAAAAAGCTTCTGTACATCAAAAGAGACATTAACCAAAACAAACAGACACCCTACCAACTGGGGAAAAGATCTTTGCACACAATACATCTGATAAAGGACTGATAACGAAAATTTACAAGGAACTCACACAACTCAACAAAAACAAAGCCAATAACCCAGTCAAAAAAATGGGCAGAAGAGCTCAAAAGGCACTTCTCCAAAGTACAAAAGCAAATGGCCAACAGATACATGAAAAAATGCTAAACACCACTTATAAATAGCTAACATTTTTAACTGAACATAACGAAAATATATCTAGGATACATGTAGGACACGATAATAGACATTAGAACTATATGGTTTTGAGCAAGCAATGTAAGTAGGGCAAGATATGCTACAGACAACAGGATATTATGTAGTGGCAAAAGAAAATAGATTTGAGGGTCTTAACTTTCAGCTTCTGGGTAGTATTTCCATGAAAGATAGATTATTATGTACATTCATTATAGCCAGAATGTGCAAATCTTTAGTACAAGGATAATTTAAAATTCATTAATTTGCTTTTGAATAATGGGAAGTTCTACTAGTCATCAATAGTAGTGATTTGGCATTGAAGATATCACAGTCAGAGTAGCATGAAAGAAATAAATTATAACATGAATTTTGGTATTATATATTGTTAAATTTTAATGGAGAAGTCACCTATTTAAATATGAAAGCTAGAAGTGCCTTGGCTATTTGGTTTATTTTGTGCTTCCATAGAAATAGTTCAAGCAGGGCCTCCCTGGTGGCGCAGCGGTTAAGCGCTGTGCTGTGGAGCTATCTGCAGCGGCGACGCGAGTTCGACACCTGGCTGGGGAGAATCCCACATGGTGGGGCAGACCTCTCCTGCCTCGCCCGCTGCTCTCCTCAGCAGTGTATTTCTAATCTGCCTGTTCTGCTCCCCACTCTGTCTCTGGTGAAGCCTCTCGCCACTCCACGCCTCTGGCCTGTACCCCAGCTGTATGTATAAATAAATAAATCTTTAAAAAAAAAAAGAAACAGTTCAAGCAAAGAAATGGGTATAAATGGTATAATTAATGAGTATTTGCAACACGGATGGAACTGAGGAAGATAGTGCTAAGCACAGTAAGTCAGAAAGAGAAAGGCAAACACTAGATTATTTCACGCATATGTGGAATATAAAAAAACAAAGCAAGGGAACAGGCTAAAACAAAAGACTTAAAATTTTACTGTAAAACTGAGTCTACCACAAGGGCAGGGTTGGGGTAAGGTTAAAGGGGTGGGATCACAGTGGGCCATCACAGAGCATTATCGGTGCTTTGATGGTAGGCACTGTGTGATAACTTGCATTTGAAAAGGTGTGAACTTATACCCCTAAAATGTATATGGTGTTATAAACCAAGGTTACCACAATAAACATAAAAATGTCCCAACAATGTGATTTTTTACTAAATGATAAATCATAATTGATTTTAATATTTACCTAATTTTTCATGTAGTAGTCACTTAAAATATGCATTTAAATAAGTGATTATTTTTAGATATTTATATTGGAAACCCTTAACAATATATTTGCAAATATCTGTCTGTTCTAAAGCATTTTTAGAAACTAACATGGACTTTAAATTTATGAAATACATTTTGCATACAATTCTGTTGAATAGGCTCTTGAACCTCTGAGACTGTGCTCTAATAGAACCCCAGAACTATTTCCTTAAATACTAGAAATTTCAGTCTATCGATTATGGAAATTTATACATCTGTGATAAATATATATAAATATAATATTTTGTATCTGTATGGATTAAATTGTGTGCCAAGCAAAATTCATATGTTATGAACTAACTCCCAGCAACTTAGAATGTGTTTATGTATTGAAGTATGGTTCCTAAAGGGTGATTTAGGCAATGGAAACTGACATAAAAAAAAAATAGAAAAAAAAAAAAAACCTGAATAACTTAGAAAAAAGAAAATTCTTAGAAGTATACAATTTTCTCATCCTGTTTGTGTACACACACAAACACACACACATTTATAAAAAAGCTTGAAAAAAAATCTACAAGTAGGGAAATTCAAGCAGTAATCAAAAGTCTCCCAATAAACAAAAGCCCAGTAGGGGCCACCCTGGTGCCCCACGGAGTTAAGTCTCAGCATATTGAAGTTGCCAGAGCTTCCCACATGGCTCCACAGACCTCTCCTGTCTTGCCCACTGCTCCCTTCAGCAGTGTATTTCAGTAGATTTGCCTATTCTGCTCCCCACTCTGTCTCTGGTGAATCCTCTCACGTCCCACACCTCTGGCCTATACCCCAACTCTTGTATGCATAAATAAATAAATCTTAAAAACCAGACAAACAAAAGTCCAGAACCACATTTCACTAGTGAGTTCTAGCATATTTTCAAAGATAAACTAATACTTATCTTTCTCATATGCTTCCAAAATATTGAAAAATAAAGAATTTTTCTAAGCAAATTTTGGGAGACAAAATAATTCTGATGCCAAAAGAAGACCAAGAAATCACATTAAGAGGAACATTACAGTGTCTCCCTGGTGGCTCAATGGGTTAAGTTTCAATATACTCTGAAACTATCAGCAGCTATTGCAGCCTATGTTCGATCCCCTGCCACCCCCAAATGGTGCAGCAGACCTCTCCTGACTTTCCTGCTTCTCCCCTCAGTAGTGTATTTCAGTCGATTTGTCTGTTATGTTCCCTGCTCTGTCTCTGGTGAGTCCTCTCACAACGCCCTGCACCTCTATCCTACCCCCAGTTCTTGTATGCATAAATAAATATCAATAAATCTAAAAAAAGAAAACTTACAGACAAATTTTCTTGATGAACATAGCTGTAAAAATCCACAACAAAGTTTAGAAACCTATATTGAACTGTGCATAATAGGCTCATACATCTTGACAAAGAAGAATTTATTCCAGAAATGCAAGTGGGTTCAACAGCTGAAAATTGATCAATGTAATTCACTGCACCAATGAAAAGAAAGACAAAAATCTTACGATTTTTCCTAGATTTCCTATGATTTTTCATTTCTTCCTAATGAATGGCAGAAAATAATTGTGCAACATACATCTGACAAGGGGCTATTATTCAAGATCTACAAAAATTCCATACAATAAATAACCCAAGAGTTAAACAAGAAGATAACCCCAGAAATTCATACAATAAAAAACCCAAGAGTTAAGCAAACACACTCAAAGGAGACTTATAGATGACCATCAGGTACTTGAAAAATGCTCATCATCATTTGTCATCAAGAAAATGCAAATCAAAACAACAGAGATATGTCATTTCAAACCTGTGACAATGGTCTTTATCAAAAACTTCAGAAACTGCCAGTGTTTCCTGGAGTTTGGAGGAAAAATAACCCTGTTATGCACTTGGTAGTATACACATATTTCTCACAAATTTTTTGGGTGAGGATTATTTAATTATTCATTCATTCATTCATTCATTTATTTTTAAAGATTTATTTGTTTATTTATGCATACAAGCTGGGGTGTAGGCCAGAGTTGTGGAGTGGTGAGAGGATTCACCAGAGACAGAGTGGGGAGCAGAACAGGCAGATTGACTGAAATACACTGCTGAGGGGAGCAGTGGTCGAGACAGGAGAGGTCTGCTGCACCATGTGGGAATCTCCCTGGCCAGGTAGCAAACTCCTGCTACAGTGGCTCTGGATAGCTTCATAGTGCTGTGCTTAACCAACTGTGCCACCAGGGAGGCCCTTAATTGAGAATTTAAACACTTAGAACACCACCAACATTTAGGAAGATCTCAGTAAATTCTATCTATAAGTAAATATTTGCAGTCAATTCATATAATTATAACCTATCACATCAAAAATCCTTCTCTTCATAAACAGTTCTCTGAATACAGTTTTCCATTTTATAAGGATATTTTTACTGTCACAAAATAAATATTTAAATATGAATGCACTGTTTTGTCCAATAGTGTGTCTTATATCCAAATCTTTTTTTTTTTAAGATTTATTTATTTATACATACAAGCTGGAATACAGGCCAGAGGTGTGGGGCAGCGAGTGGGTTCACCAGAGACAGAGCGGGGAGCAGAACAGGCAGATCAGAGATACACTGCTGATGGGAGCAGCAGGCAAGGCAGGAGAAGTCTGCTGTACCATGTGGGATTCTCCCTGGCTGGGCGCCGAACTTGCATCGCGCACTGCCAACAGCTCCACAGTACAGCACTCAACCACTGCACCACCAGGGAGGCCCTTATGTCCAAATCTTAATTCATGTTGAATTAATGGTGAATGGAGTTAAATATGGATCTGGTTTCTTATTTTGTATATGACTATCCATGTTTCCCATTACCATTTGTTAAAGAGGTTCTCTTTTCTATATTGTGTGGCTGTAGCTCCTTTGGCAAAGATTGTTTGTTTGTGGATTTGTATATGGACTGTCAGTGTCTATTTTATTCCATAGGTCTGAGTTTCTGGGTTTATTCCCCCAACATCATACTGTTTTGATTACTGTTGCTATGTAATATAGTTTGAAGTCAGGGAGTGTGACACCTCTGTTTTCCTTATTTTCTTTCAGCTCTCTTTAGCTATTTAGGGTCTTTTGTCATTCTAAATTTTTTTTTTATAAAATCGTTCAATTTCCTTGATAAAAATCATTCGTATTGTCTGAATCTGTAGATTGCTTCAGGCAGTATGAGCAATTTTTTTTCTTTTTTTTTAAATGAATTTATATTTAACTGAGATAATACTGGTCATACCACATCAGGTGTTTTTACCAATCCATTAGCATGGGTATCTTTCCATTTCCATGTGTCTTATTTTCTTTAAGAGATTTTTATAGTTTTCAATATATAAATCCTTCACTTCCTACACTGTTTACTCCCAGATATTTTATTCCTTTTGGTGTAATTGTAGATGGGATTATTATTGGCATATAGAAATGCAACTGATTCTTGTGAATTGATTTTCTATCCTATACTTTATTGTATTCTTCTATTATTTATGTTAGTTTTTTGATAGTCTTTTGTTTTCTCTAAGTATCTTAACATATATTGTTATAAACTTTCCATGAGTACTGTTTTTAGAGTATCACATAGGGTCTTATAGCTTATCTCTTAATTTTCATTAGTCTTGAGATACTTTTTAATCTCTTCTTTGATTTCTTCATTTACTCAGGAGATGTTCAGAGACATTTTGTTTAGTCTCCACGTTTTGATATATTCTAGGATTCTTTCTGTGATTATTTTCTAGCTGTGTAACATTGTTATTTGTGAAGATATTTATATAATTTCTATTTTCATATATTTTCTGATATATGTTTTATGCACCAGTGCATCATCTATTATTGAGAATGTTCCATATTTACCTGAGAAGAAAGTGTGTTTATTTGGGGGAATTGGAAAGTTCTATAAATGTCCATTAAATCTGTCTGGTCCAACACTTCACCTAAGGCCGTTCTTGATTATTTTACCTTAATTAAATTAATATTTAATATTTTAATTTATCTAATAATAGGATACCTCCATCAGGTATGACTATCATGTGCACCACCACCAAATTACCTCTAGTCCTCTACTATAGTCCATTGTGCTCCCATCCCTCTTTATTCTTACCCCACTTCTCCCATCCAATTAAGATGTTTCAGTCTGTAGTCAGCTTTCAAGGGCTGGATATTAAATTTCTTTATCTGACCCTTAGTTTGGTTTCTCTGGTCATGTGACAGGTCCATTTTTAATATTTTGTGTCACCTCCATACTGTTTTCCATAAAGGATGGACCAGTCTTCTTCATCTGCCAGCATTGTAGGATTGAAGAAATCGATCTGATTTCACTCATATGTGGAATATAAAGAAAGAAAAAAAAAGCAACAAATTCACAAAATAAACTGATTACTGTTTTAATTTCTCTCCTTGTAATTGGTAACTTAAGGTTTCCTATTTCCTCCCAATTCAGTTTGGATATTTGTGTATTTCTAAGATTTTGTATATATCTTCTAGTTTATTGAGCTACTAGTATACAGTGCACATAGTAACATAGTAATCTCTTATGACCTTCTGAATTTCTGAGATGTCAGTTGTAACTCCTCTCTTGTTGATACTATTTATTTTTTCTTTGTGAGCCTACCTAGAGCTTTGTCCATTAATTTTTACAAAGAAACAGCTTTTGGTTTCGTTACTCTTTTGTACAGTCTGTTTGATTTCTATTTCATTTATTTCTCCCCTAATATTATTAGCTCCCTACTACTAATATTTGTTTTTATTTGTTCACCTTTTTTTTCAGTTGCTTAAGTTGAGAGATGAGGTTACTTTTTGGACTTTTTCTTGTTTCTTTTGTGCTCCTGTATTGCTACATACCTTCCTCTTAGTACTGCTTTTTTTTGTCCCATAGGTTCTGTCCTCATTTTCATTTGTCTTGAGGTATTTTTTAATTTCTTTGTTGATATCCTCATTAACTGAATAGTATTGTTCAGTCCCTACATATTAAGTTTGTTTTTTTTTTTTCCTGCTTCTTTTGTGCACACTCTTGGTACCTCTGAGATTACTAGGAGTTGGCATACAGTAGACCTCCAAACCAAAAAGGCCCCCATAATTTGAAAACTGTAGGAACCAGACCTGCCTTTAGGTACTTGGATAGAAACAGCATCTCTACAGATTTCTGAATCACCTTGTGGTTATTACTCCTCTTTCTTAAAGGATGACTTGTCCAATCATACATAATCTAAGAAGTCTGACAGCCTTCCTTAATTTTGCCCCATTTTCTACTCCTTTATTTGAAACTTCTCATAAAGTCTGTTCAGATAATCTCTACCTCTTTATCAAGTAACAGTCCTGCCATATCATTACTGTTATTGGAATATGTTTTTTTAATGTTCCTAATATGCACTGAGACTTTTCTAAATTTTTAAATCCTATTTCTTTCTTCTTTTAAAATCCCCATGTTACTTCTCTATTTTCAGTTTACATTAAGCAATCATCAGTCAGGCTGCCCTTCAACATTTTATTTGAAATCTCTTCACCTAAATATCCAAATTCATCAATTTACCCCCACTGAACATTAAAACATAGCCACCCAAGTTCTATACTACTTTATAAAATGAATTATATTTTTCTCCATTTCCCAATAACATCTTCCTCATTTCTGCATGAGACCTAATCATAATGGCCTTTACCATCTACGGTTCTCTAGAAACTACCTTAAACAGACTCCATCTTGCCTCTAAGTTACTATACTGAGACTTCTAGGTAAAAAAGTACGGAGACTAACTAGGTTCCCTATCAGATTTACAAAAGAACTATTCTTATCCCTGACAAGGTAATAAAAATATGGCACTATTTCCTCTTTATAGACATTTAGGAAATAAAACAGGCTGATCTTCTGTCTGAATATTCCTTCAGTGAATCCAAAGTTTCAAGCAAATAACTTAAGTTTAGTTAAACTACTTTTCTGGTTGACCACCTAAATCTTCTTTATGACATGAATTTGGTGAAATGCCACTGGGGACTTCCCCTTAGCTGTGGATCCAGATCATAATCTCTATTCTCAAAAAAAGAAAAATGCATTCTTCATAATATTACAGCCTGATTATTTTGTGGTTACCATTTTACCAACATTTTGGTTCCGATTATTTATATTCTATAATGATATAGATGCTTTCTCTCCAACTCTCCTCTTTTCTTTTTGAAAAATATATTTATCATCACAATTTCCACCTACGGTCCCTTCCCCAAAATCAAGGTGTTCTGTTTAGTACTAACCTCAGGCACCTTCAACCTATTACCCAGTTCGAAAGCTGCTTGCAATTGTTTAGGTATTTATTTGTCGAACTAATATTACATTGAGTCCATAGACTTCCCATGTCAAACAGTGGTAATCACTTTATAACCTGGGATTTACCCAAAGCCAACGCAAACTTACAGTTGATGCAGTATTTCAGACTTTAGGATGTACTTTAGCTCATTTGGTTTGGTTACTAGGTCGGTTCCTCTTTCTGTTTTGATGACCTCTACCTCCTCATCAATGTTATCCTTGACACTGTAGGTTTCCTTGATTTTAGGATTTCTCTCTTCAATTGAACAAGTAACATAAATGTACACTAATTCTATATTTTCTTGAATATATTTTTTATTTTAGAAACATCAGGTGCTTTGAAGACCATTTTAAAACTGAGTACGTTCAAATTTATAGGTCAACTTATTTGAACTTTTTCTACTCAAATACAAATATTTATAAATATTAACTAAAAAGTGATTAAAAATATCAAAGTCAAATCTAGTCAATCTAATTTTTGATATGAAACATCATTGAGCTATCTTTCTCAAGTAAGTGGTGAATAAAAAAGTCAAAGTTCCAAAAAGTTAGCAAACAATTCACGTCTTACTCCACTTGATACAAATCGTCATTGGAATACATGTAAAGTATGAAACAAGGGAAATGAATTTAGATTCAATCAGTTTTATTTAGGTTAGATAACATGAACTCATTGTATGTTTCAAAAACACTGTTGAATTATGAATATTAAAATATATAAAATGTATCTGAAATTAAACTGATAAAGTTTTATGAAATTCTGTACAGATACAAAATAATTTATCCCTTCTATTTTGCTAAGCTTCTAGTGAATCATATTTTTCAGTTATGGGATATCAGAATGCAAAACTAATATTCACCTAAAACAAAATGACTTATTTCCTTAGTCTTAAAGTATCACTGAAGATTCATCATGAAAACTATTGGATAGAAAATTTAAATCCTACAGTAAGTGCATTAGTTAACGTTCTAATATTTCTGTTTTGGTATATATGGCTCCTATCAATTTTCTATAACAATTTGATGAGTGATTTTTTTTCTTTTCATTTTTTGACATTTTTCTTCGATTAGAACATTCTTAAAATATAAATGGGTGGGCATTATCTTCTTGAAGAAAAAATTGGCAGTGAATATAAATGAATAGCAGGATAAAGAATTATAATTCAAATAAAATTATAAAAAGGAAATTTATTCATTGCTATCATTGGTAGTCTACAGGACAATCTTTTATTGGCAGGAAACTTCAGAAACACTTTGAGATGGAAGACTGCAGAGCTAAGGACAGTGAATAAATATTTAAGGGAGACGATGTAATATATTGGTGTTGAAGACAGACTTGAATTTGAATTGCACTTCTGCCAACATTAGCTGTGTGAACTTGGGAGAATGACAAAAAATCTTTGCACCTTTGCTTTTTTATCTTGAAATTAGAGCCAGTGGATTTAGTAGTTTTATCTTCTATCGTAGTGTTTGTTTCTACAGTATTTAATGACCATGCATTTATATTATTTTCATTATTATTTTTCCCTTCTTAATCTGTATGATTCCAAATGATCAAATTCACTCCATTCCAGAAGAACCTGATTAACTTAAATCATTAGCATATTCCATCTTACTGATTATAGTGATTAGTTCAGAAAGGATACATAATCCATCTGGAGAGATATATGCTGAGACTTTTTGGAATGAAAGTTTCCCGCCTTTTTAATGTTTGACAACGTGAAGTTGTTTTCTCTGCAGCTACAACCAACTTGCAAACCCAAAGGTGAGAACCAAAAGCTACTGTAGTACTACTGGGAGCTTAGCTAGATAATGTAGAGCCAGGAGACACAAGTGCATGTGGGCCCAGACTCAAGTTATGACATAACCTCTTAATTGTTTAAACCAATTTGATTTGAATTTTCTATTGCTTGCAAATGAAACATTAATGACTAATTATTCCCTTTGGGTTATTATGGAAATTGAATGAGATGGTGCAAGTAAGGCACTTAAAAGTGCTTGGCACATAATATTTTCTCAATAATGCAATCTAAGGATGAAATTTATTTGAACAGCTTAGACACCAAAAATAGTTTCATTGACTCCTACCGAAAGTAATCCTCTCCAGCATTCATTTCTCTTAAATGCAAGTCAGCAAGTACTTATTCATTTATTCATTAACTCAACTAATATCAGATAACTTATTATGAATAAGGCATTGTGCCCAGGATTAGTGAATAAAAAAGAGAGAAGCTAGTACTTTAGCAAATTGAATTACTTATAATATCCTAAGGAGACAAACTTTAAAAGAATCATATAACAGTATGTGATTACATGCCAAACTATGTGGTCCCTAGGCAAGCGGTTACCTACATGATCCACTAACTAAGAATTGTATATAGTAAGATGAAAAGTGCTTCAGAGAAAAATACTTGGCTATTAAATTTTATTAGCTAAAATGTTAAAGACTAAGTATACGAGAAAAGAAAGTCTAATAGTCTAAATATACAGTTTCCATTCCCTTTCCTTTAGTGCTTGCTTTTTGTTTTTATTTTTTATGGTATTTGTTAGTTGTCTCCTTAGCTTATTTTTGGATGTTAGCCTTGCTTGAATACAACAAAATGTTGCTATACTAGGGTCCTTGGGGCACTGTATTTTAACTAAACTTGCTGAAACAGGATTTCCATCTGTTTTTAATAACAGACACTTCTAAAGAGAAAGTTAAAGGTAGATTTAGGAAGACGATCATAGAATTCCAATTATAGAAGAAACTTTGGAGGGCATACTTCCGGTCCTATATGCAAATTATTTACAATGAACTTCAAAAAAATATGGATAGAATTATTTAAAACTATCTTGTAAAGAGAAAAAAAATATTTACATTTTAGTTATTAGAGTTGCAGAAAACATTTCCCATCACCTTCTCTTCTATTCCATTTGATCTTTGCTTCCAACCTCCTCCATCTTAATTTTGTGAACCTCACTCCATTTATTAGTGACATTTAGTTTTTAATAAGTAGTTTTCATTTTACTTATGTATCTGTATATGTCCAATATTTATATGTCATTTTTTTCATTACTATAAACAATTCCCTCAATTTCCTCCATCGTTGCTCTAAATTCAATATTTCATCTTTCCTTTTGGCTACATAGAATTCCCTAATGTGGATATACCACATATTCTTGGTCTAATTTGCTATAGATGGGCATTTGCGTTGCTTCTGTGCTCTAGCTGTTATAAATAGTGATGCAAAAAAAGTTGTAGAACATAGTTATTTGAATTGATGGATTCATATTCTTTGAATAGTAGCCCAGGAGTGGGAATGCCAGGTTATAGGGTATTTCCATTCTTAGTTTATGTGTGTGTGTGTGTGTGTGTGTGTGTGTGTGTGTGTATACATATGGTTTATGTTTTATTTTCCTTATTTCTGGGGACAAATTTGTGAAGATATCTCTAAGGTTTATGTCTGGGACTATTTTCCTTATGTTTTCTTCTGTGCATTTTATGATTTCAGGTGTTACATACAAGCATTTTATCAATGTTGAGTTGATTTTTATGCATGGTGCAAGATAATGGTGTAATTTTATTCTTTCACATGTGACAGACATTCTAATTTTTCCAACACAATTTATTGAAGAGACTTCCCTTATTCCAGTTTTTATCCTTTGCTCCTCTGTTGTAGATTAGTTGTCCAAATATATGTGGGTTTATTTCTGGGTATTGATTCTATTCTACTGGGCCGTGTTCTGTTTCTGTTCCAGTACCATGCTGTTTTAATTATTATCACTTTATTGTATATTTTACAATCGGGACTTGTAATAACCCCATTTTTCCTCTCTTTTTTGGTCAGGGTAACTTTGTCTGTTTGGGGTCTTTTATGTCTGCATATCAATTTCAGTAATGTTTGTTCCATTTCTTTCAAGATTTCCATTGAAAAATTATCAGATTATATCAAATCTACAAATTGTTTTGTGTAAAATAGCCATTTTGATATTGCTTCTTGCAATCCATTAGAGAGTATATCTTCCATGTGTTTTTGTCTTCTATTTTCTTTAACAATAGCTTACATTCTTCCTAGTATATATCCTTCATCTCCCTTGTTAGGCTTACTCCTAGGTATTTTTTATGTGATTTTAATGGAATGGTTTTCTTAATTTCTTCCTTTTCTTGCTTATTGTTTTCATGTAAGAAGGCAATTGATTTTTGCGTATTGATTTATGTAGCTGCCACTCACTGAACTAGTTAATTGTTTTCACTATTTTCCCCATGATTCTTTAGGACTATCTATGTATCTGCAAATAATGATAGCTTTACTTCTTTCCCAAATTGGATTCCTTTAATATCTATATCTTGCCCAATTACTCTAGCTAGGACTTGCAATATCATGCTGAAAAATAGTAGTGAGAGATGGACATTCTTGTCTTATGTTTAATTTTGGTGGAAAGGCTTTTAATTTTTTACCATGGAGAATGATGTTATCTGTTTATCATATATGGCTTTTATTATTTTAAGATTGGTTCCATTTATCTCCAGTTTTTTTGTTTGTTTTCATCATAAATGGATGTTGAATTTTATCAAACACTTTCTCAGCATCTATCAATATGATAATTTTTTGTTACCTTTTTATTGTTGTTGATGTGAATTGTGTTGATTGATTTTCAGATGTTAAACTTTCTCTGGTGCAAATCATACATGATCAAGATCCTTGATCATGATCGGTTTGCTAATATTTTATTAAAAAACTAGCATCTGTATTAGGGAGTTTGGTCTATAGTTTGTTTTTTTTTTTTAAATGTTATCTTTGTTAGGTTTTGAATTTAGAATGATTGTTGCCCTTATAAAGGTGTTTGAAGTAGTCCTTTCTCATTTTTTTGAGAGTTAGGTAAGATAATTATTACTTCATCTTTGAAAATTTGGTGGAACACACTTATGATATGGACATTTTATATTTGGTAGAATGTTGATAGTTGTTCAGTTTTCCTGCTTGTGATTGATTTGTTCAGATTTTCTATTTCTTCCTTATTCAGGATTGATGATTTTATCTCATCTGAGTTGTTGAACTTGCTTGCATATTATTGGTCATAGTAATCTCTTAATATCCTCTGGATTTGTGTATGTACTTTACACCTTCTCCTTTTTAATTTTTGATTCTACTTATTTGAGTTTTCTCCCTCTTTTTCTTTGTGAGTCTGGGTAGAGGATTGTCTATTATGTTTATTTTTTTAAGGAACCAGCTTTTGGTTTGATTGTTCTTGTGGCCTATTTTTTATTTCTATTTAATTTACTTGAACTCTGATTTTTTTATTATATCCTTCCTTCTTCAGATTTTTACATTTTTTGTTGTTGTTCTTTTTCTAGTTCCTAAAATGAGAGATTACATTGTTTCCTTGGATTTTTTATATATTTTTTAAATGCGTACCTGTAGTGCTGTATACTTCTCTGTTAGTAACTGTTTTTGCTGTGTCCCATAGGAGGGTTGTGTACTCATTATTTGCCTCTAGGTCATTTTTGATTTGTTCTTTCATTTCCAGTGGTCTTTCAGTATCTGTTGTTAATGATATTATTTTCTTAATTTATTTGCTTGTTGTTTTATATAAAAATGCAATGTAATTGTGTAGGTTGACTTCGTAAACTGCTACCTTTATTGTTTCTATTAGATTTTTGTTGTTGTTGTTGGAGACTTTAAGGATATTTACAGATAAATGATTGACAAATAGTGATAGTTGCACTTCTTTTTCAACTTGGATTGTAGTTCCTCTTATTGTATGATTGACCTAGCTAAAAACCCAATACTAAATATACAGAAGAACTGACAATTGTCATCACTGTCTTCTTCCTAATTATAAATTGAAAGCTTTCAGTTTTTCAACATTAAGTGTGATATTGCCTGTTGGGTCATAATATATAGCATTTAATGTATCAAGGGAGGTTCCTTCAGTGCCATTTTCTTTAAGTTTTTAATCATAAATGTGTACTGAATATTATCATATGATTTTTATTTGTCTATTGATATTGTATTATTTTATTTTTACTTTTGTTGTATTGCTTTGGTTTGTTTACATATATTAATCCTTTCTTGCATATGTGGAATAAAGCCTACAGATCATGATGTATGATCCTTTGACAAATTGTTTCATGTTAGAGTTTGTATTTTGCTGAATATTTTTGCATCAATGGTCATCAGGGATATTGTTCTATAATCATATCAATATATAATATATATAGTGTTTGGCATACAGTATTCAATAACTTACTGAGTGATTAAATGATAAACACCACTTATTATCATATCATATGTCAGCATTATGTGATTTACATGATATCGTTAATGTATTGAAAATTTTTAGTCTAATCTTAGTTCTATGTTTCTTTTTTTAACTTAGTTAAGTGTCGTATTTTACCCATAGTCACATGAAAAGCAGAGTTGAGATTGAAACCAGGTTTGTATAAGTTCAAAGTTTAGGATTTTGACCAATATGTTATACATATGCTTTCCAACAATTTACATATATTAATATTTTTTTTTACTTTGAATATGTTGTTTTTTTAATAATTGCTTCCATTGCTAATTTATTAACCTACTGTGGTAGGATTAGAAATCAGATTATCTCTGCAAGAATATAATTGTTTTTCATCTTGTTTGACATTGCATTATCTATTTTCTATGATGATTATTCTAAATGCAGTTATTTTCAAGATATGCATACTGTTTACCAACAATATTGTAGACACAAATCAGGAGCATACCACCTGACATCTTCCACATTCTGAATTTTGTTTCATAACTTGCATCCACAAATTTCTTTCTATTTTACAATCATGAATTTTCCAAACACCCTCTGAGGTAAATTAATATTTATTGTAGACTAATTAAATAAGTTCTTCAAAAGCAATATTTAATTGACTGGAAAATAAAGGTTAACATTGAACAGTTCATATCTCTGTTCTAAAAGAAATGGATGGTAGCTTAGATGGCTTCAATAACCATAGCTGAAAAAGTATACTTATTTTTTTTACAACATATGCTCCATTTATTTTTGGATTTTTTTCCCATAAGAACTTATAACAAATTGATAGTTAGGTGTAGATATGAATGCAGTTTGTGTCTATTGACTTCTGTGAAAGATGCAAAAATGAAGCTGAAGAATTTAGCTCATAATAATTATATCTTCCTGTAGAAATTCTGATAATTATGCTTGAAGATTTTTTCACTATATAATTTAAAGGTTTTATTTTATAATGTAGCTCTAATTTAGCATATAGAAGTAAGCAGCTAATTAAGCTGAGATTATTTTCTACTCATAGCCAACATTTGGCACATAATCAGAGTTATTGTTATAAAATTGTTTAAGATTATATTTATGAATATAAACCCAAGCCAAAATGCATAACAAAATTTTAAAAAAGACTATATTATTTCAATGTGTCAGCAATAAAAAACCCAGTGATAGATTTTCAGACTCATAAAATATCCTTATTTCATTTGTAACTTCTTATATCTAGCTTTGAACTAAGTGATATATTGTCCTGTCTCTCTCACTCTTTTTTTAAAGAGTCAAGACAGTTTTGGTTAAAGAATAGGTATCATGACAGGTTTACTAATAAGGGGCAGTCCCAAGATATTTTCACCAGGAGAGTAGGCTGAAATTGAGTCCTATGTTTGACATGTTTACTTTTTATTTTATTTTTTTAGATACATTATTCAGCATTATGATCAGAGTATTTCATTTAGCAATTGACAGCATGGTTGCAACAACAACAAAAAAAATACATTAAAACCTTTTGTTGGAATGAATGAAACTTTCCAAGAACAGAAATTAAAACATCCTATTATATAATTAATCACAAATGCAGTCTTTGAGTTTTTACCCATACACATGAGTGCTGTTTATAATATGTCTTCTTTGTAGCAGCTAGGCCCTATGACCTGTACTTGGCTGAGTTCATAAATCTGTTGCAACCTGTATCTTCCCTGTCACTTCTGTTACTCTCCTCTCCTGTTAACCCTTGTTTCCTGCCACCATCATAGCTACTACTGCTCCTAGAACCAACACTGTCACCTCAGTTTGGTGGGTTAGCAAAGTATTAACCTTTACAACCATAGGACCCAGAGCTTCTACCCCCAAAATTCCCCCCCTTAGGGCTCCAAAATTTGAAGATTGATTGTTGTAATTTCCAAAATCATTGTAACTTTTACCACCTCCAGAATTCCTTTTGTCTTTACCAAATCCATTATAGCCATCCCCATTATCACCATATCGACCACCACCATGGCTGCCACCAGAGCCACCTCTAAAACTGAAGTTTTCTCCATAATCAAAGTTGTCATTCCCACCAAAAACACCTCCATGAGCACCACCAATGTTTTGAGAACTACTTCCACTTCTTTGGCTGGGTAAAGCACTGGCCATGTCTTGCTTAGACATGGTTTTCCTTACTTCACAGTTGTGGCCATTCACTGTATAGTATTTCTGAATGACAGTCTTATCTACAGAATCATGGTCATCAAATGTTAAAGAAGCAAATCCTCTCTGTTTGCCACTGCTTCAATCATCCATGATATCAATCACTTCAGTTTTTCCATACAGCTCAAAATAAAAATAATGTCTTAGGTGATGTTCTTTTTCTTTTTTTAAAGATTTACTTATTTATGCATACAAGCTAGAGTACAGGCCAGAGGTATGGGGTGGTGAAAGGGCCCATCAGAGACAAAGTGGGGAGCAGAAAAGGCAGATCAACTGAAATACACTGCTCAGGGGAGCAGCGGGCGAGCAGGAGAGGTCTGCTGCGCCATGTGGGAATCTCCCCCACCAGGTGTGGAAATCACGTCTCCACTGCCGGCAGCTCCACAGCACAGCGCTCAACCGCTGTGCCACCAGGGAGTCCGTAGGTGATGTTCTTTAGTTTCTTCTTTAACAATACCAACAAAAATATTTTCACAGGTAAGTGGACACAAGGTCTTTGGGAATAATCTTTGATATAGCCCTCTTTGGCTTCAAAACTCTTCCACACACCTTGTGTTGCTTTGGATTCATGGCTGCATCCACCTCCTCCACTGTGGCATAAGTGACAAACCCATCTTGTCTAATTAGACAAGAGAAAGACATTCAAGGGATTCAAATAGGAAAAGAAGAAATTAAACTGTCTCTATTTGCAGACGATATGATAATATATATACAAAACCCTAAAAACTCCATAGAAAAACTACTCAAAATAATAGACTAGTTCAGTACAGTAGCAGGATACAAAATCAATGCACAAAAATCAGTAGCCTTCCTATATGCAAACATCCATTCTGAAGAAGAAGAAATTAAGAAATCCATCCCCTTCAAAATCGAAACCAAAAGATTCAAATATCTGGGAATAAATCTAACAAAAGACATAAAGGACTTATACAAAGAAAACTACAAAACTCTGTTGAAAGAAATAGAAGAAGACACAAGAAGATGGAAAGGCATCCCCTGCTCATGGATTGGAAGGATTAACATTATCA